>BQNB010029432.1:8123-55734 GCA_026074375.1 Tanacetum coccineum | reverse complement strand
ATTTATGAGATATTTTAGAAAAAGATATGTAAGCCTATTAGGGTTATCCTTAGTATATAAAAGGATCACCTTTTTGGCATAGTTAATTAACAGACAAAAATAGAGACGAAGATAGAGAATAACAGACGAATACACAAGCTTAGCAAATCATATACAATATCATAGTTAGCAATCTGTAATCCTCAAGAACACTTTAATAAAGTTGTTATTCAGTTGTTCATTGTTCTTCTTAGTACCTGTGTTAAGATTCCGCATTAACACATTGTATTCAAGTCATTGTTTCTACATAGTCGTTTGTATTTATACATCTTGGCTATCATCCTTTATAGGCTGCAAAGATCCATTAAGTTTATTAGGACCATCATTCGCCATTTATACATTTCGAGATAACTAAAGAAAAGTTTAAAATAGTCATGGCTGTCTTTGATGGTTTTTTTTGTTATGCATTACTTTTTTTGATGGTGTTCCAGTTAGCATTCATAAAGGGTCTTACAAATTTTAAGGGCTTTAAAATTTGTCCAGTCAACAATTATATGCATGTATATACATATTTTTTCGAAAAAAAAGTATTTACATGTGAAAATATCATAAATTAGTATATTTTAAACGTTTAGATAATTAATTGCATTATATTTTATAAACGGTGATACTATAGATATAACATATGTAAACGGTGATACTTTATATATAACCTTATGTAAGCGGTGATACTATATATATAAAATTCCTTCTCGAAAAGCCTCATTATATAATTTCGTCTATAACTCAAAAAAATTTCAAAAGTTCAAAGACGACCCTTATGGAATAGTGTTTTAACAAGGATTTTGCTACTCACTCTGTTGCGGGGTTTAAGAGGAAAAAAGGTTAACATATCATGATGATCTTATTTAGATCAGTCTTAGTTTGTAGTCTCAAAATGTTTTAAGTATATACAAATAATAACTAAGCTATATAAAACTCTTTGGAATAGACATAAAAAGGTTGAACCAACTTTTTATGATCGAAAGCAAACATATATGGGTTGTGTAAAAGGTCACTTTCCGGTAAATAAAGCAAAAAAAAGAGTAAGAATGAGTCTTTTATAGTAAAAAGTTACTTATAATGGGTTCGTTTAGTTTGTAAATGGGTTATAATTAGATTTGAAATTGGTTTAGAATTTTTAGGATTTAGAGAGATAAATTATATTTATACAATAGTTTTAAATAACAAAATCCCAAATAAAAGTTACAAATGAAACAAAAGGTATGGCCGAGAAATTTTCAACAATATAAAAAGGTTTTTAGTGGTATAGATGCTCAAACTAAGTCATATGGGGTTAACTTTTTTACTCTGAAGCCCGTGCTTAAGTCCAAACTGAGGATACCCAACAATTGATTTTACTAGTCTTTCGACGCAAACCCTTCGATACCCACATACCATAATATAGGGGTCAAGGGGTGTTGTTGAACTATATCATCCACACATACACACGAAAATAAGAGAATTTCTAGAGAGAGAGAAATAGGGTTTAGACACAGAAAGATATGGAGAGAAATGAAAGGTTTTCACATAGAAGAGAAAATGAGAACCAACAAACATGCTAAGAGGGTGGTATTTATAGTGTAAGAGGGTCGGTCACATATGGACTCCTCTTGGGCCTTATTGGGCCGAATACTTAGACAATAAAATGGGGTTAAGCCCAAATCCGAGGCCCCATTTAGTCTTAATATAATTCCCGTTTCTTTACTTTCTCTATACAAGGCGCGGGGAATAAATAATGACTAGCACTTTACTAAAAATTGAGGCTAAAATCTCCCCCTAAAGGGTGGTCATTGCACTTAAGGCTTCATTTCTTATGACGTCTTGAATCTTGGAGCCTTGTATGCTTGGGAATCTTTTGGAGTTCCTTTTGCATGATGGTGATCTTGGATCTTGATCTTTAGCTGGAATGTGGTGGATATGCCATCGACTTGTCCTGTATGTTTACGTTAGTGATAAACAACAGATATGTCTTTGTCATTTCGCCGATTTTAGGTTGCGATAACCACCGGTTCTCCGTTTTACAGCATAAATACTGTACCTGTAACACCCCGTAAAAAGTTTCAAATTATTTTCGTTGACTTTCGTGCATTAGTTGATTTTAATTAGTTGAGTATTAATTTATTCGTGCTTATATCCCGGGATGTTTGCAGTGCGTAACTAAGTTTCGTTACCAGATGAGTTCAGGCTTGCGTATGTTAATGCAGTCTTTCGACAATGTCGCGTTTTTCGTTTCGGATAGATGTTTAAATTTTCGTAATTTCTTTTTAAGTATTGCGCGTTTTTTAGTTTTGCGTATACCGTAAGAGATATTTGAAAAATATCATGTGCTTGAAAATAAATATCTAAAGTCCTAGGATACCACCTTTGCATGTTTAAAATTTAAATTTTTCAAAAATCCCCCTGTCCTTGTGGTTGCGTCCGCCACCCCCAACACCAACACCTTCCCTAAAATGTTGCAACTATGTTCCCTTGATATTTTGAAATTTCTAGGATCCATTTTGTGTGTATATAAATCCTTGTCTAGGTGCATTTCACCTCTCTTTCACCATAAACATTTCTCTCTCAAGAAAACACACACAACACAAAACTCTCTCTCTCATTCTCTTCTCTTGTTCGTCCGAAACCAAACACATACACACATTCATATTTTATTTTGATCAAGAATTTGGAATATTCGGGGTTGATTCTTATAATTATTTTGGGTATTTTAAGCATTATTCGGGTTGTTCGTTAGTCTCTAATCACCTTCTAAACCATCATCTTCGTAAGTTCATATTTTATAAATTTTTCTTGTACTTCCTTGATTCTTATCATATCTAGAAGCTAGTTGTATAACTCGTTTTATAAAAATCAAAGATTTAAATTTTACAAAACCCTCATAAAGGTTTATATATGTTTCGAAAATTATAAAAAGGGAACAAGGGAAAACGTAGTTGTGTTGTCATGGTTGTGTTTTTATAAAGAAATATTTTTCTATATGCTTATTGCTTATTTTCGGCTTATAAATAAGCTCGTGTGAGCTTATTGGGCTTATATGTGTTTCGAAACCAAGAGAAAACAAAAAATGTTTGAACTTTAAGCTTATCCAAGTTTTGTCTTATTTTCTAGCTTATTTGGTAAACTAAAAAGGATTTGAGTTTTTTTGGGCTTAATAATAAGCTCACATATGCTGGTTTGGTTGTTGTGGTCCGGGCCAGACACACAAACCCAAAACGTGGGCTAATAAGCACGGCGTGGCTTATTGTGGCTTATTTGATAAGCTAAGTGCTTATTTGATTATTTGTTAGCTTATTGGACTAGTATTGGGCTTATTGCATTTTTAATCTTTCGGTTGGGCTTATTGGGCCTAAAAGCCCAATAAGGGACCGTTGGATTTCGGCTTATTTCGGTTGAGGGCTTAATGCTTATTTTAAACTTATAAGTTGGATTATTAATATTATAACTTATTTACTCACATAACTTATTAGGCGTTTTGACTACATGGGTTTGTTGTAGAAAATAAATTATTTGAAAGAGTTTTGGATATAACGTAAAGATTTGGCGTTTGTCAGGAAGTGTGAAATATATTTTGAAAATAGATTTTGAGTAAAGTCTATGACTTTGGAAAACGAATATAAACGAACGGGTCATGCCGAAATTTTGTAAAAACTTTACACTTAGAAATATTTTGAAAAACTTATTTTCTTAAACCTCGACTACAGGACGAAATCCTATTATTTTATAATTTATAAATAATTATTATACTTTAACTTGATAAATAAAACTGACTACATACTTTTATACAATCAATAAGTATTTTTCCTTAATTAACGACAAAAGATTAAATAATAAATTATTATTATTTTAATACCCGACTAAAAGACGAAAACATATTTTTATAAACTTTTATGAAAATAAAACTTTTATTACTTACTACGTAATTAAAAAATTTGAAGACATTTATATCAAAGATGTCCTAGATAGGTAATTTGAGGTATCGGGTAAACCACCGAAACTTATTCATTCTTATTTACTTCTCTTTTTATGTATTATGTATACGTACTAAACATGTAAGTATTTTTTCAGTCAAAACATTACAACCACCACTACAACTAATGATACTAAAAACCTTCTCAAATCAATGTACAAACTACGCTTGAAAACTTTCGCATCTTCATAATTTCAACAAGTGTTGATTCTGAACAAAAACATTATTACTAGGTCGTGAATGGGTGAATTGTGCACCGCGCGTGATCATTTATCACGTACTTTATCTCACCGGTTAAGGTGGTTCATGGACCTAATATCTTTTCGTTTTAAGAATACTTATAATGGGGTGAGAACATTGCTTGTTTTGAAAACTAGACACAAGTGTTTTACGTTACTCTTACTCATTTTTGTGCTACCTAAGTTTGTATTTAAACTACTATCTGCCCGAACTATCGTGAACCGTTAATCTCTTGACCAACCGTACTAGTTGAGTGAGCGCGAGTGAATAGATCTATTAGGGTTAATAACCCCATCCGGGTAAGTAGCGCTTACTTGTATCAGAGGTACCGAACAAATGGATGTATGTCATGTCGAATTTTATTTGGTGGTCTTTGGTTGGACACCTGTTAGGGCAAGTTTCAACTGGCATGATTATATGCTACATACTTATTGAGCCTCAGTATCAAGAGTTTAGTGCAGCGTTATGTGATATTGTATTCGTTATAATAGTCACATACGTTTTATAACTTGTGGTCCACACTATTAAGTTTCAGTTTAAACCTATGAATTCACCAACGTTTGATGACGTTTTAAGCAATGTTTTCAGGTGCTTAGGTTGGATATTCGCTCAAGGTACTACTTGAAGTCAAATTGATGTATGTGTCTACCATTTCCAAGACTTCTATTTAGTCATGCTTGTTATTGATTTATCAAACTTTTATTTCGCTTCCGCAAACTTTAAAACTTCTTTTAGGTTAAATGTAAAACTATCTATTTTATTAATGTAACAAGTTACCCTTTAGAGGTCATTCTTATATCTTGTGTTTGTGATATCCATGACACGTCACGCCTCCGGTTATCTATTCTGACGAGACCTTGTTTGGGGGTGTGACAAATTGGTATCCAGAGCCAAGGTTATAGAGAACCAGGTAGTATATACTAGGTTTGGTCTATAACCAGTATGTGATCATTATGTGATTCTATCCTTATTTATATGTGCGTTTACGTGTGCCTTATACGTGCTTTTGCTATGTCGTATACGTGAGTATCATTTTGCCTTGAATTTGTTATGCTATGGGTTTATCTCTGCCCTGCGTTTATTTTGCCTTACGTAGATTTTTCCGTTGGTTTTATATAAAAGTTATTTATATAAATAATAGAACTTTCCTCCAAGAGATTGTGAGTGACATGATGGTCTCTAAACATTTCTAAGGCATTGCGAGTGACATAATGGTCTTCTAAACATTTCTAAGACATTATGAGTAACACAATGGTCTCTAAACATTTATAAGACATTGCGAGTGACACAATGGTCTCTAAACGTTTCTCAAGACATCGTGAGTGATATGATGGTCTTTAAAACTTTTTCATGAGTTTACATAATATTATTTTACATAACATCAAAACTTGTCACAGTTTGCCGACCCTACGATATCTTACTATCCAAACCCGAATGTGAGTTGAGTACTCGTCTCGTACTGTTGAAACACCTACGTCACCTTATAACGTCTCAATCTTTCTTACTTCTCGTAATTTGTAGAGACATGCCAATTAATTTGAACACGACTTTAACTCGTCACCTCGTAACATTCCATTTTTGGAAACACGGCTATTGAAATTCGACTTATTTTATTTTCTTTACTCCGTTCGATTTTGAAGAAAATAACGACAATGAGACAAGGAATGAGTTCCGTGAGGATCGAGCATATTGTAACCTAACGAATTGCTAATGCTATTGAAGCTATTGCTGTCTACGAGACAAAAATCCGCGTGGCACATGACTTAATAGTTTGGGTCGTACTTTAGGGAGCCAAGGTTGCAAGGAATGCAAACTACAAAGGAAAGTGGAAATGAGGTTACCAAACAACATGGGACCACAAAACAAATGACAAAAGGTCGTGAGAGCCTACATTACTAGGCATGGAGAAAAGAAAGCGTACGATAGGAATTTGCCCTACCGCAATAAGTGTAAGCTGCACCATGTTGGACCATGCACTAAGAAGTGTAAAAACTACAAGGGAGTTGACCATATGACTAGAGATTATAGGACTCCCGTTTCGACAACAACTTAGTGGCCCCAATGGCAAATTAGAAACCTAAGGTACCTATTATGAGTGTGGAAAGCCAATACATTACCAGAGTGATGGTTCAAAAGTTGAACCATGTAAACCAGATTTGGAAGGTAAAAGCTCGCGGGAACTCTAACGTCGTCAAAGATAATGTTGATACTTAAGGAGAGATTTTCCTGCCCTGCCTAGTGAAACATAAGTCGAAGCCTTCCTAGACCGTATCCCCTAAGAGATTTGCACTAGTACTTTCCTAATAAATTTCGTTGTATTGTGTGAATGTCTTTAAATCCTCTATTAACTTATGTGTCATGACGATTTCGTCAATTATACTACTTAAATTGTTACCGTCTTATAAACCATTTTACTATAATTTTATAAACTATTTTGCCATCATCTTATAAATTATTTTGCTACCATCTCATAAACTATTTTGATGTCATCTTATAAATCATTTTGTTATCATCCTATAAATTATTTCGTTGTCTTTTATAAACTATTTTGTCGTCATTTATAAACTATTTTGTAACTACTTGTTACCATATTATAAACCCCTTACTATTATTACATTATAAACTGTCATGTGATTTTCTCGTAAACTATTTTGCTATCACCTCTTAAACTATTTTCCCTATCATACAAAATATCTCGTGTCGTTCTATAAACTACTTTTTTTCGTTTTTACGGACTGTTTTGCTACCATATAAACCATACCTTTATACCATATAAATTTTTAGACATAACACTCGTTTGACGAAATGAGCATTTCATCGTTGGCCCCTAAATTATACATAGCCTGATCACCTATGTCTAATTCAGGAAGAACCATGCTATGTTGGGAGTAGTTACCCTAAAACTTTGTCAGAAATAAATTTTTCTGTCATTTTCTATTGATATTTTGTTTGCGTATTCTTACGTTGTTCTTGTCATGAGTGTCCGTATTAGCCAACACTATAGCTAAGTAGAGTTTTACATAACCTTAGCAAGTAGATCCAACCTTATCTTACACCGCGCCTTTAGCCAAGAAATCAAGCTCCACCGCTAGTCACCCTAGGACAATTCTCAACCAGTGCAATTACTTTTGCTTCTTCGTTATATGACCTAAACCTAGAAACCGTCCATGAGAGGAAACTAGGAGATTTCCTTCAATTGACTTATCTTTTAGTGAGTTAAAATTACGAAGATTATGAGATTCTTGTGTCGACGAAACTTCTAATGAACCTGAAGTTAAAGCAAAGGACACAATTATTGCAAGTACATAGAACCTAATTGATAGAAGCCTTACATCCGCTGAGTTTATCCTTCTAAGTGACATCGTTCCAACTGCATTAGACACTAAGTACACCACCGAACCAGCTGACGGGAAGACAATAGGAACCAATTCAATAATTCGAGGTTGTAACCTAAGTTTTCTAAACCACCTATTCAACATTGACTGAATGCCCGTAGGACTCGGTAGTTTTGACGTTATCATCGGTATGGATTAGTTGATGAAGTATCACGCCGTCATTGTTTATGATGAGAAGATTATACGTATCCCCTACGATAATGAAACCTTAAAAATTCAAGGTAATAAAAGCGATAGTAGAAGTGCGTCTTGATTAAGTATCATCTCGTGCACCAAGACTCAGAAGGATATTCAGAAAGGGATGCCATGTCTTTCTGGCACAGGTCTCTAAAAGGAAGACTGCGAAAAAGTCAAAGGACAAGCGACTTGAGGACGTACCTATCGTGAGAGATGTTCTGGAAGTCTTTCCCGAAGACTTGCCGGGACTTTCACCGACCCACCAAGTAGAATTTCAAATCGACTTAGTACCCGATGTTGCACTTGTAGCACGACTACCTTATAGACTAGCCCCATCATGTTGCAAGAGTTGTCTAGCAAATTGTAAGAACACTTAAAAAAAGGATTTATAAGACCAAGCTCCTAACCTTGGGGAGCTCCGACATTATTCATCAAAAAGAAGGATGGATAATTCGGCATGGGCATCGACCACCATGAATTAAACAAGATAACCGTGAAGAACCGTTACCCGATACCTAGGATTGATGACCTTTTTGGTCAACTACCAGGATCTAGTATCTACTCAAAAGGTCGTCTGAGGTCAGGTCATCACCAACTTAGGGTTTAAGAAGGGGATATACCTAAGACCGCGTTTAGGACTTGTTATGGCCACTATGAGTTCCAAGTGATGCCTTTTGGGTTGACCAACACACCAGCGATATCCATGGATCTGATGAATTGGGTGTGCAAATCGTACTTAGACAAGTTCATGATAATATTCATTGATGACATACTGATCTACAGTAAGAACAAAGAGGAGCATGAAGAACAGCTTAAGATGATTTTAGAATTGCTTAAGAAGGAGGAGTTGTACGCCAAGTTTTCAAATTGTGAATTTTGGCTTCCAAAATTACAGTTTCTCGGTCACATGATTGATAGTGAAGGCATTCACGTTGATCCTGCTAAGATTGAGTCAATCAAGGATTGGGCGTCACCCAATACCCCAACTGAAATTCGTCAATTTTTAGGTCTTGCCGGTTATTACCGACGATTCATTGAAGGTTTCTCAAAGATCGCTAAGCTTATGACGAAATTTACTCAGAAAAGTGTGAAGTTTGAGTGGGGAGAAAATAAGGAAGCTGCTTTCCATATGCTGAAACAAAAGTTGTGTAGTGCGCCGATTTTAACTTTACCCGAGGGTAGTGAGAACTTTATGGTTATTGTGATGCTTCGCACAAAGGGTTGGGCGCAGTTTTGATGCAAAAGGAGAAGGTCATAGCTTACGCATCTCGCCAACTCAAGATTCATGAGAAGAATTACACTACACATGACTTAGAACTTGGAGCAGTAGTGTTCGCCCTAAAGATTTGGAGACACTATCTATATGGCATGAAGTGCGTTGTGTTTACTGATTATAAGAGCTTGCAACACATTCTTGATCAGAAAGAGTTAAACATGAGGTAATGCTGATGGTTGGAGTTGCTAAATAATTATGATTGTGAGATTCATTATCACCCAGGAAAGGCGAACATGGTGGCGGATGCTTTGCCGAAAGGAAAGGATTAAGCCACTACGAGTTTGAGCCTTAGTGATGACTATATGTATGAACCTTCCCGTGTAAATTTTGAACGCTTAAGCTGAGGCAAGGAAAGAAGAGAATTACGAAACAGAAGACTTGTGTGGAATGATTAAGAAACTCAAACCCCGTTCTGACGAAACGTTGTGTTTGAAGAACAGGAGTTGGATTCTGTGTTTTGTTGATTTAAGAGTTGTGATCATGCACGAGTCGCATAAGTTGAAGTATTATATCCATCATGGATCTGACAAGATGTACCATGACCATAAGAATCTATATTGGTGGCCCAATATGAAAGCCGAAATTGCCACCTACGTCAGCAAATGCTTGACTTGTGTGAAGATAAAGGTTGAACACCAGAAGCCTTCCAGTTTGCTAGTATAACCTGAGATCCCCCAATGTAAGTGGGAGAAGATCACCATGGACTTTGTGACTAAACTACCAAAGACGTCGACTGGTCAAGATACGATCTGGGTGATTGTTGACCGACTCACTAAATATGCTCATTTCCTGCCAATGAAGGAAACAGACTCGATGGAGAAGTTAACGAGACAGTACTTGAAAGAAGTTGTCTTGAGGAATTGAATGCCAATTTCTATCATCTTTGATCGTGATAGCATATTTACCTCTCATTTCTGGTAGTCGCTTTAGAAAGCGTTAGGAACGCAATTGGATATGAGCACCGCTTATCACCCACAAACGGATGGTCAGAGCGAAAGGACCATCCAGACATTGGAAGACATGCTGCGTGCTTGTGCAGTATGACAAACTATCTTCATTCTTGATTGAACACCATTTTACTAAAGGTATTGTTGACCTGACTTTGTTTACATGACGTCACGGGGGAGACATTTTACGTGTCCAAGTATATGTCGATAACATCATTTTTGGGTCTACAAATCTAGATTTTTCAAAACGATTTGCAAATCTTATGAAAAATAACTTTGAAATGTCTATGATGGGTGAACTAAAGTTCTTTCTTGGACTTCAAGTTCATCAATCATCCCGTGGCATATTCATTAGTCAGTCACAATACGCAATTGAGCTTTTAAAGAAACATGGTATGGATGAATGTGTCTACATGAGCACACCTATGGCCATTGAGAGACTGGATGCTGATTTATAAGGCACTCCTACTGATCAAACGACTTATTGTCGAATGATTGGAGGGCTCATGTATCTAATATCCAGTCGGCCAGATATTGCATTCGCCACCTTTGTTTGTGCTCGTTATCAAGCACGTCCTACGGTCAAACACCTCAAAGAGGTTAAGCGGATCTTTCGGTACATAAGACAGTTCTATAACATGGGCCTATGGTATCCAAAGGATTTCGGATTTGAACTAATTGCATATTCAGACACAGACCATGCAGGATGTATGATGAGGTGTCATTTTATACACTATTTCGAGGTCATTTAACCCCTTAAATCATGCAAATATGCCCAGATTATGTGCTTAATCATTTGTTTTCAGGTTTTTAGCACTTGGATGACTTTTGGAGGAAATACACGTGACTTGGGCTCATTTGGAGAAGAAACGGACAAGATTACGGACCTACACCAAAACTCTTGAAGACTTATAAGTGGCTGGAGACGGCATCACAGGCATAAAGCGACGCCGTCGTGATCTATATAGTGACGATGTCAGGAATTTCACGATGGCGTCAGGACGTGGCCGACTTAAAAAGGATATAGAATCATCTACGTGGCGACGACGTCAGGATTACAAGGCGACGCCATCGCGTCGATAGCTCTATAAATATAAAGCCGTTTTTAGGGTTTTAAGTGTGTAACTTTAGGATAAGTTTGTATAAACCTAGGGAGATGAACCCTAGTCATTTTAGGATCTTTATAGGTCGTTTTTAGGGGCTCAAAACCCTATTGTACTACCTTGAATCCATGTTTTAATCAAGTAAGGTTATTTATCATTAATAATTCAATATGTCTATGTGTTGTTTGATTGATTTATCTTCTTGCTTTCTTTATAACATGCGCGGCTAATCCCTCCTTTGTATTTATCTATGATTGCATAAAACTTAGATTGTAGATCCTTTTGATGTTGCTTCTTGTTGATGAATGTGTACGTTAGGCTTTAGAAAACCAATTTATGTTTGTATCGCTGTTGATATGTCTAGAGAAACGTAAGTAGTGTAGAAAGGATACCATCGGTAACAGTATTCATACTACCTTACCCACTATATGGTTGATCCCTCTTAAGTCATTTCACATGCATTTAATATACTCTTAGGGGCCTTGTAATAGTCTTCATACTACTTTACTTGTGTGTTGCCTTAACAGAATATTAAATAGACGGTGGGTTCGTGTAATCCGTTCATGGCCTAGGAAATACTTACACAGATTATCACAAGTGTGACAAAGCAAAGGATTTAGGAGAAGCAATCTGAGGAGTAGTGCATGATTAGGTAAATACATTTGCTTATCATAAAGTTATCACCAGTAGATTAGATATTAATTAGTTTAGTTATTAGTTAATCAAACCAACCTCTCAAACCATGATATTTACCTTCTTTCTTATAAAATATAAAAAAACAAAAAGAATCTTCTCTCAACCCTTAAAATTCTATTAGACCGTGATCAAGCCTTCCCAACCTATTCCCCTAGAGAACGATAACAACCCTCTAGTCTTGCCTATACTATACTGCAACGATTAGGTACACTACCTAGGGGATTGTAAAACTTCCCGTGAAGTCTTCGTAACCCTCACATCAAGTTTTTGGCGCTGCTGCCGGGGAATAGTTAGGTTTCGATCATAGTTTAACTTAGTTCTACTCACTTGAATCCTTTCAAGTGAGAATTTAATTTCGTATATTAGCTTTATTGTAGTCTATCTTTTCTTTGTGTTAATTGTTTCGTAATCTATTATCGTCAACCACTATGGGAGAAGCAAATCTTATCCGTACCCTTGGAGATTACTCCAAACCTAGCGAGAAGGGCTACAGGAATACCATTGAGCTCCCCGAGGGGAACAATGTGGAACCTCTTCGATCCGACACCATCCGGTTGGAGCAAAAAGGATGCTCATTCCACGGACATCAGTCCGAGGATCCAAACCAACACCTCAAGGATTTCTTAAAACTTGTGGACTCACTTGACCTTGACGGTGAAAACAGGGAAAGAACGCGCCTGCGTTTATTTCAATTTTCCCTTCGCGATCAAGCTAGCAACTGGCTTGAATATCTTCCAGCAGGATCCATCACTACATGGGGGATCTTACTACTCGTTTCCTTGCTCAATTATTTCCACCGGTAAGAACCGCAAAACTCCGCAATGATATCCTGATGTTCCAACAACATCAAAGAGAATCTCTCTCAGAAGCATGGACTCGTTTCAAGGACTTACTATAAAAATTCCCTCATCATGGCATCGACCTTTGGCTCCAAGTCCAAATCTTTTATGACCATGTCAATCCCGTCACAAGACGAACCATTGACCAATCGGCCGGTGGCAAGCTTCGTGACAGAAACGCCGAAGAATCCTGGGCATTATTAGAGGACCTCGCCCTCAATGACAACGAAAGTTAGAACTACCCAAGGGATTTCGCTAAGCCGGTCAAGGCAATCTCTTTGCCTCAAGATGTCCCGAGTACATCCAACCGCCGCCTCATCGAGCTCGAGAATCAAGTTTAACACTTGATGGAAGCTCATCTTGCTCCGACGCAACCTACTCAATTGAACAAAATCACTACCTCATGTGAGATCTGTAGTGGTCCCCACGACACTCAGTATTGCATGGAAGATCCCGAACAAGCCTTTGTTGAATATGCATCCTCGCGTACCGACGAAGCGGGAGGTAAGTGGTACACTTTTAAGCCCAAGCAAAACAATCTTGGTGACACCTACAATCCGTCATGGAAAAGTCACCCAAACCTTAGGTGGAGACAACCCCAAAATTCCCAAAATATTTTTTCAAACCTACCTAACTGGTTCCAACCTAACGGTTCGATCCTGAAGCATCCCTTCAACAACAATCCTTGAAGCTTTAGCAATTAATCAAATCTCGAAGGATTGGTGTCCAACTTCATGGCATCTCAAGACGCTAGATTGTCCAAGTTTGAAGCCAATTTTAAACAACAACAAAGCGAGACGACCAACAAAATCGACACAGTATTGAAGGCCATAATCGATCGAATGGAAGGAGCACTCCCTAGCGACACGGTTAAGAACCCGAAACTGAATGTTAACACCACAACTTCAGTTTTGTCTGCTCGTCCTTACCCAACAGTAGATCTTCAATGCTCATCACACCCCTCCACTTCAATCAATGCTATTAAAACATGTTCCAAGGAGGCAAACATTTCCCAGTCAAGCCAGCTGCAACCCGAGATGGGGAGCGAAACGTAACAACCAGAAGAACTCGAACCCACTCTTGAAGATGAGTTCCAGGATTTGCATCTCAACCTACCGGTTCTCGAAGTCCTAGCTCACGCTTCAATCTATAACGTAATATTGGATAAATACATGGAAAGCTTAGAACTAGGCAAAAACGGATCAGCATTCATCCAAGGCGAAGTATCTGCCAAGATGGAAGACCCCGGGCTATTTACTCTACCCTGTAGATTAGGGGACTCAAAGCCTTTCGACACCTTAGCTGATTTAGGATCATGTGTGAACATAATCCTATTATACCTCTTTAAAAAGCTTAACATCGGATTATTAGAAGAGACTGACCATATCTTTGGGTTAGCCAACATAACTAAATCCTACCCCGTTGGGATTGTTAAAGATGTAGAAGTCCACATAGAAAAACTGAAACTATTAAATGATTTCTACGTAATCGACATGAAGAAAGACCCTGAAACCCCTTTGCTTGTAGGAAGAGGATTCCTTGCAACCGCCAATGCAGTTATAGACTGTAGGATGGCCAAGATAGCAGTAGGAGAAGGAATCACTAGGTCGGTATTCGGTGTAAAAGGAGTCGATT
This sequence comes from Tanacetum coccineum, assembly GCA_026074375.1. NCBI lineage: Eukaryota > Viridiplantae > Streptophyta > Magnoliopsida > Asterales > Asteraceae > Tanacetum > Tanacetum coccineum. The sequence continues at coordinate 41,438 of BQNB010029432.1, read as the reverse complement.
TAGGTGAGGAGGAAGCACCATATTGGACCACGCTTGGAAAAAGGGAATCATACAAACCACACCCTAGCTCAGATGGAGTAGGCGCATAAATCCCTTACTACGCTAGGAAAGACTTCTTAGATTGCCATTTTCCCGGAGAATGGAAAATTGCTAGAGATGTTGAGATCAATCCTTTTAAGGATGTCCTTGTGTTTAGAAGAATGGTTGAATTTTTAGGAGCCATACCCATAAACCTTAAGAGTAACATGTAACAACCCAGTAAACTGGAACAAACCACCCAAAAACGGAGATGGAGCATGGCATACCAAGATTAGATTGATTGATCCAGACGAAGAAGAGTTTACCAAAACCCTACAATCGATCCCCACCACTAGAAAGCTCTCCGAGAGAGAAAGTCCAAGGGAGATCATCGACCTGGACCACTTCTATGACACTTGACGTGTGACTACGAGTCTAGCTGCAAGACTCATAAATAAAGAAAAGCGCTTCTTGGGAGGCAATCCAATGTTTATACTTTCCCGCATATTAGGAGTGTCGTGTGTTTTAATTCTTTATTGTTTGTTTTATTATGTTTGAATGAATTTTGTAATCATGCTTTGTTTGTTTATAACTTCGTCTTATTTGCAATCAAAGGTATTTTGCAACAAAATAAGTGTAGGGGAATATATCTGGTTTTTAAGAACAAAATTCAAACATTTAAAATAAATTGTTTGGATTAATTCGCGTCAGTTTCGAGTCATATGATTGTAACGATTAATTCTAGGTTTTTATGTAGTGCTTTCTTCAGATTTAACTAATAAAATTGCGTGCAGGAAATTTCTCATTAAAAAGCAAAGAAGAAATTTTTACAGACCCTAGAGACGGTGTCGGGATTAACACCCGACGATGTCGCGTCTCTAGTAATGTAAAAATTCGAATTTTTTTCAAGTATTTCTGAAAAATAGAATGTGCAATATTTAAAATTTGTAATTCTTTTGTAAACCTGAATAAACCTATGATTACATCATTACTCCCATCCTATCTTTAATGTTTTCATAGAGTCAAAACCCTAAACTCTCATTGTATTTATATCTATCCCGCCAATTTTATGCTTGGTATAGTTGTCTTTGTCTTCGATTACAGGTTATATTTGACGAGAAGAAGCTTGGAAGTTCTTAGGAAGTTTCATAAGACAATTCTTGAAGGATGATTTAACCAGTTATCGCATGTTTCTTCTCTATTATTGAGCAAACCAGGGGAGTACTAGTTTCTTTTCCTTGTTTTCTTATCCCTTTATTTGTTTTTACGGGTACTTTTATAGAACATTGGGGACAATGTTCAACTTTAGTGTATGGGGAATAATCCTTAGAAACTATTCTTTCATTTGCCATTTGCTTGTTCCTTAAAATGATGGGTAATATATCGAAACATAGCATAAAAGGTAATTTTGACCTAAATTTAAAAAAAAATTATGACACATTCCAACGAAAATCCAGTATTAATAGCGCCTCATGGATAGGAATGTATATGACTAGCACAAAAACCATCAAAATTCCACCAAAAAAATGTGAGGTTTGCCTTTAGATCTATAGGAATTCGGGTATCCATTTTTGATAACCAAGATAGTTTATACCTTTAGCTTTCTTGAGTTAAGGTTCGAATGCAGTCATATGTGTCTATTCCGTCGTTACGGATGTGTACGTATGGTCTTTGTCGCCTTTTATGGAGCATTGGTATCGGTATTAAATTATATGAGTGTACCGATAGTATATTAAATTCTAGAACTTGTTTTTGTGATGCATCCCGAGACCGCATAGTAAGTATTAGGATTTGCTAAAAAAGAGGCACTAGGATTAACCCATGTTTTAAACTTGTAATTGTTATTATGGTCACATCGACTATATAACTATCCCACACCCTTGCCATGCACTCATTTTTAGTGCAGGATACCCCTAGTACGACCCTCCGAGCCTATCATTTTTCACAGTTCTCGTAATTTTCTGGTTAAGCCGGACTATTAATGAAGAGCATTGTCACCCATAAACCAATTGTTACACCCAAATCGCCTTAGCCTACCTTGTATGCACTCGCTTTTAGTATATTATTGTTTTAACCCAAGTTAATTATTTGAGTACACGGTTGCTAAGTCCTTATCCTTGTAAATACAGTTTTAGAACAATTGAGATTCATGGTAGTATTCATCTTATGAAGAACTGGGGAAGAAGTAATTTATTACCCCTAATAGAGCTCAATAAGCTCCATGTTATATTGATCCACCTCAAATCGGGTCATTAGTTATATTGTAAATAATCGAGTATGTAAAATTTCAAGTGTAGGGGTTTATTTATAAACCCCCATGATGTATTATATGTTTAAGCAATGGCAGGGCAAAAGTGTACGAAAAAATATATATAAAAAATGAGAGTGAAAAAAATGTACCGGCTGCCATTTGCTTATGTTTATGTTTATATTAACGTGAAAAAAAGAAAAAGAAAGAGATTGGTGTAGAGTTTTGTAGAGTTTGTATATTTTATCCGATTCTTTGGCTTAGCAACCAAACCAACGTGTATTCTTATAAATATTTAGCTAACCCTTCCACTCCAAATTCACCCAAAGTCACCACCCAAATGTATCTCATCCATTTCTGTTTCCATTAATGTTATCTTACACCTACACCCCACAACCCTTTAAAAGACCTCTTGGATAGTAATGAATAATGCTTGCGCCCAGCGGTGGAGGTTTGATCCTTTACCAAGCCTATGGTAATTTATATGCTATGACAAGTAATGAGTGTTGATTTTCCATTTCCCCATTATGTTATAATTTATTATACACCCGAGTGAAAAAGATAATCCCAAACACTTATGTGAGGTGCTAGTATATACTTTCCGTGCTTTTAATTATGAGGTCTAAAAGGTTGTATTGTAAAATACTTTTAAAGAGTAGGTTAAATGACCCTCATATTGCTATTGTCTAGGTAGAAAAGCCCATTTGCTTGAGGACAAGCAAATCCCAAGTGTAGGGGTATTTGATGAGGTGTCATTTTATACACTATTTTGGGGTCATTTAACCTCTTAAATCATGCAAATATGCCCAGATTATATGCTTGATTGTTTGTTTTTGGGTTTTTAGCACTTGGATGGCTTTTGGAAGAAATACATGTGACTTGGGCTCATTTGGAGAAGAAACGGACAAGATTACGTACCTACACCAAATCTCTTAAAGACTTATGTATATAGTGGCTGGAGACGGTGTCGCAGGCATAAAGCGACGCCGTCGTGATCTATATAGTGACATCGTCAGGAATTTTGTGACGGCTTCAGGACGTGGCCGACTTAAAGAGGATCTAGAATCATCTACGTGGCGACGGCGTCAGGATTACAAGGCAACGCCGTCGCGTCGATATCTCTATAAATATAAAGCCGTTTTTAGGGTTTTAAGTGTGTAACTTTGGGATAACTTTGTATAACCCTAGGGAGACGAACCCTAGTCATTTTAGGAGCTTTATAGGTCATTTTTAGGGCCTCAAAACCCTATTGTACTACCTTGAATCCATGTTTTAATCAAGTAAGGTTATTTATCATTAATCATTCAATATGTCTATATGTTGTTTGATTGATTTATCTTCTTGCTTTCTTTATAACAGGCGAGGCTAAACCCTCCTTTGTATTTATCTATGATTGCATGAAACTTAGATTGTAGATCCTTTTGATGTTGCTTCTTGTTGATGAATGCGCGCGTTAGGCTTTAGAAAACCAGCTTTTGTTTGTATCGCTGTTGATATGTCTAGGGAAACGTGAGTAGTGTAGAAAGGATACCATCGATAACAGTCTTCATACTACCTTACCTACTATATGGTTGATCCCTCTTAAGTTATTTCACATGCATTTAATATACTCTTAGGGACCTTTTAATAGTCTTCATACTACCTTACTTGTGCGTTGCCTTAACGGAATATTAAATAGACGGCGGGTTCGTGTAATCCGTTCATGACCTAGGAAATACTTACACAGATCATCACAAGTGTGACAAAGCAACAGATCTAGGAGAAGCAATCTGGGGAGTAGTGCATGATTAGGTAAATACATTTGCTTATCATAAAGTTATCACCAGTAGATTAGATATTAATTACTTTAGTTATTAGTTAATCAAACCAACCTCTGAAACCATGATATTTACCTGATTTCTTATAAAATATAAAAACACAAAAAGAATCTTCTCTCAACCCCTAGAATTCTGTTAGACCGTGATAAAGCCTTCCTACCTATTCCCCTAGAGAACGATAACAACCCCCAGTCTTGCATATACTACACTGCAACGATTAGGTACACTGCCTAGGGGATTGTAAAACTTCATGTGAAGTCTTCGCAACCCTCACATCAAATTTTTAGCGCAGCTGCCGAGGAATAGTTAGGTTTTGATCCATGTTTAACTTAGTTCTACTCACTTGAATCCTTTCAAGTGAGAATTTAATTCCGTATACTAGTTTTCTTGTAGTCTATCTTTTCTTTGTGTTAATTGTTTTGTAATCCATTCTTGTCAACCACCATGGGAGACGCAGATCCTATCCGTACCCTTAGAGGTTACTCCAAACCTAGCCACGAAGGCTACAAGAATACCATTGAGCTCCCCGTAGGGAACAATGTGGTACCTCTTCGGTCCGACACCATCCGGATGGTGCAAAATGGATGCTCATTCCACGGACTTCGGTCTGAGGATCCAAACCAACACCTTAAGGATTTCTTAAAACTTGTGGACTCACATGACCTTGACGATGAAAACACGAAAAGAACGCGCATGTGTTTATTTTAATTTTCCCTTCGCGATCAAGCTAGCAACTGGCTTAAATGTCTTCCAGCAGGATCCATCACCACATGGGAGGATCTTACTACTCGTTTCCTTGCTCAACTCTTTCCACCGGGAAGGACCGCAAAACTCCGCAACGATATCCTGATGTAACAACAACATTAAGGAGAATCTATCTATAGCATGGACACATTTCAAGGACTTACTACAAAAAGTCCCTCATCATGGCATTGACCTTTGGCTCTAAGTATAATTCTTTTATGAACATGTCAATCCCGTCATAAGACAAACCATTGACCAATCGACCGGTGGCAAGCTTCGTGACAAAAAAGCCAAAGAATCATGGGCATTATTAGAGGACATCGCCCTCTATGACAACGAAAGTTGGAACGACCTAAGGGATTTTGCTAAGCCGGTCAAGGTAATCTCTTTGCCTCAAGATGTCCCGAGTACATCTGACCGCCACCTTATCGAGCTCAAGAATCAAGTCCAATGCTTGATGGAAGCTCATCTTGCTTCGACGCAACCTACTCAAGTGAACAAAATCACTACCTCATATAAGATATGTAGTAGTCCCCACGACACTCAGTATTGCATGGAAGATCCCAAACAAGCCTTTGTTAAATATGCATCCTCGTGTACCGACAAAGCGGGAGGTGAGTGGTACAGTTTAAAGCCCGAGCAAAACAATCTTGGTGACACCTACAATCCGCCATGGAAAAGTTACCCAAACCTTAGGTGGAGACAACCCCAAAATTCCCAAAATAATTTTTCAAACCCTCCTAACCGGTTCCCTAAAAGCTAGCCTTTATGTCCTGTGCTCGACTCCATAGCTCAGCCATCTCAAACCTTTTAGTCCTCACGGGGACTCTATCAAATTCTGAATCCATCAGAGCCGGCTCCTAGTGATTGTAAATATTCAGCCGATATACTCTGCAGAGACCTCAGCCTTGGCACGCATTGCCTAATATCCTGCTCTGTATTATCAATCATGCGAGCTCCATATCCAGTCCTCCTCTTATTGCTCGCTCAAGACAAATCTCTTCGTACTCGGCTCAGATGCGCAAATTTATGATCTCAAGTCTTCGTCACCCGTAACTATTGTAATCTCTCTGACCTCCTTGCCTTAAGCATTTATCTACTCGAAGCTGTGACCTGTGATCAGACTCTCGTATTCGAAGTTATATCTTGAGTAACCACATCGTGCTGCTCTAATAATCTAACTCTAGCATGAAGGGTCATCATCTTTATCATTGCAGATGCTAAACTAGCACGCAAGGTCTCTATGTCATCCCCAACTGACTCAATATGCTCGGGTGGTGGTGATGGTAGTGGTGATGGTGATACTGATGGTAGTAGTGATGGTGAGGGCAATCTAGATCTCTTACGAGATAAGGATGGTAAATGTAATGGTGGTGGTGAAGATGATGATAGGAAGAGTGATGGTGGTGATAATGATGGTATCTCTGATAGAAGTAGTGGATGATAGGAGGATGGTGTTGCAGCTCTCCATCAATCTATGGCTGCTATGTTGCCTAGTGGCATCGAGATCTCCTTTCCCGGTTTACGGGCAAAGGCAGGGTTAGTAGGTAGGGGTCGGGTAGAAGGTGGATGAACAACTGATGTCAAAGCAGTCTGAGTATGGAGTGACTCAGCAGTCTCACTCAAATCCTCTTCTAATGAGTCATTGCCAGAATCTAATAGGTAGCTAGACAAAGACGGCATGCGATCCGATGATGGTGGTGTGGATCTAACGGGTAAGGTAGTAATTCTTACATAGGGATCGGATATGATGACAAATGAAACGAGTACTCCGGCACGTGGTGTAGTAGTAGGAAAAGGTGTGGAACGAGGCGTGGTCATAGTGCTGTGACAATCAAAGGTTTTATATAAGTATAATATATAAGACAAATGTAAATGAAATATACGCAAGGGGAGGTAAGCACAAGTATATAAGTCATGTTAGCAAGTAGTGTATGCACATAGAAAGGTTTTATGTGATGCAATGTATATGAAAACAGTCACAGTCTAGGTAAAATATGCAACCTAGTTCTCTATAACCTTGTCTCTAGATACCAATCTCTAACACCCCTAAAATATGTGGCAGCGGAAAGGTAATCGGGGGCGTTACTTCATAGTATAATAGCACAAGATATAAGAGAACGACCTCTAATATGAGTCGTTTAAAAGATAAACTCGTTGTTTCTTTGAAAAAATAAGTTCAAAATAAGTTGTCCCATGTTTGCATCAAATGAAATTCATTGTTAAAATACAACAAGGGAAGTAGTGCACAAAAATTTGATGAAAATGTAGTCTTGTATGAATGAAGACCCAATGCACTCCAAATGCTTCATAACTGGTGAAGTACCTGAGACATACATGCTTAAAAGTGTCAACATAAAGTTGGTGAGTTCATAGGTTTATGTAAGTATAAATGTTGGACTGCAATATTTCCAAAGTGTATGATAAATGTAACACATACAATATCATAAAATGTAATTACAATTTCACTAAGATCATGACACTGAAGCTACAACAATGTATGTGTGCAAATTCATGCAATTAATGTGCCCATGTAGATGTTCAACCCGCAACATCTAAAGTCCGATATGGTATACGTTCGTTAGTTCGGTCCTATTAAAAGAGAGAAGAAACATTTAGGAGTGAGAAGAATCGTCTATGAATTTGAGACAAAACGTATGCGAGATGTGAGGACCAAGGTTTGTATGTGAGGGGATTTATTATGAAGTGATGGATTGTAAGTCTATCAATTGTAAGGAATGTGTTTGATAATGAGACGCATTTCATTATGAAATTCACTTGACTCTTGAAAACATAAGGAACGATGCTTATGAGTGTTAGGATATGAGGATGACCCATTGATCTATAGAGAGATATTAGGTATAGGTTTGGGTGTAGAGTAGATGTGTAGAATACAATTAATCATTGATATATGAGTAGCAAGAACTAGTGAGAGAAAGTGAAAGGAAGGATGTATTTTCTAGAGAGAGAAAGTATAGAAAGAGAAATGCATTAGTGTAAATGAGAAATACAAACCAACCAACACCTTCTCCACACATGGAGAGGGTATTTATACTTCATAGAGGGCCGGCCATGGGCCTTGGTAAGGCTTTTCATGGGCATTGGGCCATATTAGCTTACTTAGCATTATCTTAACTAACTTACGGGCTTAGACTATTTAGTATTGGAAGTGACCGATACTTTTCTTGTTTCTAACAATCTCCCCCTAAAGGAGGTCACTCCAATTTACAAAACTTTAATCCTTGCATACTATGCTTCATCTTCAGTCTTCAGCTCGTAAACTTCAAATATTTATTTTTCCTTATGAATATGTTGTAGTTATATTGACTTTTAGGCTTGAGCTTGTTCCTTTAGCTTGGACTTGACATGAATATGTGATCTTGAGCATCTTGAGATCATCAACCAAGCATAATCTCATTTCGCTATCTTGTAAACTTTGCCATCTTGTGAACTTGTGACTTTTAGACCGACATTCTCATACCTTTCTTGATTTGTTAACTTGAAAAGCTTTAATGTTGCATCTTTCTTGAAATTCTTTAACTTTAACACTTCGTCACTTCGAGAATGACGTTCGGTATTAGAGTGACGGAAACTTCTTTGAAATTCTTTGTCTTTAATACTTCGTCACTTTAAGAAAGACGTACGGTATCAGAGTAGCGGAAGTCTTGAAACATGTACTTGAGCTTTCATGATGTCTTTATGGTTGTTGGTCGGGTATGAGCATGTGGTTATAAATCTTGTGAGTCAGCTGGAATCAGGTACCTTCACTTCCATCTTTAAGTGTTCTGCATTAAAACAGTTAGCAATAAAGTGGGGGGACGAATATGGCTTTGTCATTTGCCCGTGTTTGGTTAGAGTAACCTTCGAATCCATGAGGATCGACCTGTGATCAGGTAGATTCAATTTAAGAAGAATCTCATTGACATGAATTTCCAACTTGCGTATTGAATCTTTCTAACACTATGTATTGATTCATCTTTACTCGCATGTCCTCATATCGGAACTTGTTCTCAAAGCAGACAGCAAGATAAGAGTGAACTAGTGAGTTACTGTCTCATCGATTGGAATAGAAAAATCGATTTGAAAATCAATCAACGTGTCACTTGCTAAAGTGGTTTTGTGATACATCGAGAGTGTTAATCATTTCAAAAAATTCATCATCAACCGTTAATTCATAACATGGTAACACAGTTTGATTCTTGTAGAATCGCAACCAACATTCTTTCCAGTTGTCACAAGTTGGATTTCATATTTATTGCAAAGTCACATACCATGAGCTTGTTTGATCCCAAGCAGGATTTCCATCTTCACTGTGAGTAATATCACTCGGATGTTCTGGCAAAATCTCAAGGATATGCATAGGGAATCTTTAGAATATCTTGTTATTCACATTGTGTGAGTAAGCAAGCATAATTTGACAAGTGTCCTAATGAGATTTATGGATGATCTCTTTTGGCTCTAGACTCAATAGTGCACTTTGATTTTAGTGATCGGAGGCAGGAGCAGACTGCTACCTTTTCAATATCAACTAACTCGGAGTGAGAAAGTCGATAGAAATGTGTGTAATCTCCGTGAGAAATGAAACAAGAGTTTGTTGAGAGACCTTGAGTGGCTAGGGAGGGTTGTGCTTAGCATTACTGGGTCCATGATTGTCTTCAATGTTAGACAACACCTTAGTGTTTTCGAAAGTTTATGTATTGACCCGATTTTTGCCTAAGTGTATAGAGGGCTTCTTTCTTCTACACCACTTTTATCCTTACATTCTTGTTCATTTCTTCAACCCTTCAGCGCTTACGAGGACTTAACGAACTCAACACCTTGTTGGGTTTATTCCAGTGCTAGCTCTATCTCAGTCGGCACTTTTCCTGATTCTCACTTTTCCTCCTTTTGTATCATACCTAAGGACTTCTACACTAACTAGTAGATATCCCTGGGCAGATCCCTCCGGTTCTGGCTGGATCATGAGATTTGGTAATACATATGCTTAACCGCCTTTAGCTCATAAAATTTAAGTACATGCTTTGACGGTCTTATAGTATTCAATCTCATTCAAAAACAAAATCTTGAAAAGTTCAATCAAAGTGTTTGATATGATATATCAAAGATTTACACTTGAAAGTTTCATTTCATCACTAAATAAGTCTCCCCCTTAACATTGTGCACGTTAAATACGTAGTAATGCTAAGTGTAGAGTGCATTGTAGTCATTTTATCTGATCATTTTTCCAATACAGTTAGATTCAGTTAATCACAATTTCTTTCTTTTTTCCTCCTCCTTCCCGCTATCCAAAATGTTTAATCCATTCGAGATTTTTGGATATCAATGATTTAAACGTTCAGGCTCAATTTTGAATTTACTTATAAATCTTGAAAATTTGTACTCCGAGCACTCCATTATTTAGGATGGTCATAGATAGGTTGCGTGAGCTCGTCTACTTTAGTTATGACATACTGAGATATATAAGTAATGTAATAAAGTAAAAAAATTTCCCGTACAATTGTAATCATAGTAAAATAGGTTTTGTATTTGATGAAAATTCTTATGTTGTTATATGCTTAGCGTCACTGGGTCCATGACTATCTTCAATGTCAGACAACACCTTAGTGTTTCTGTCAGTTTAAGTATTGACCTGGTTTCTGCCTAAGTGTATGGAGGGCTTCTTTCTTTTCACCCTTTATCATTACATTTCTTTTTCATTCTTCAACCCCTTCAGCGCTTACCGAGACTTCATAACTAACACCTTGTTGGGTTTATTCAAGTGCTAGCTCCATCTCAGTCGGCACTTTTTCTGATTCTCACCTTTTTCTCCTTTTGTATCATACCTAAGGACTTCTACACTAACTAGTGGATGTCCCTGGGTAGATCCCTCCGGTTCTGGCTGGATTATAGGATTTGAATACCTAAGCCTAACCGCCTTATAACTTCATAAATTTAAGTACATGGTCGGTCTTTTGGGTATTTCATCACAATCCTTCTAAAATCATTGAAAAATTTCAATCAAAGTGTTTGATATAAATATCAAAAGATTTACACTTTGAAAGTTTTTCATTATCACTAAAAGCTCCCCTTAACATGTGCACCGTAATCGTAGTACATGCTAAGTGTGGAGTGCATTGAGTCCATTTTATCTGATCATATTTCAATACAAGTTAGATTCAGTTTAATCACATTTTCTCCCCTTATCCAAAATGTTAACCTCTTGATATTTTTGGATATCAATTGATTAAACGTTCGGGGACAAAATGTTTCACAAAATATTAGGAACATTTTAATGCTCCCCCTCAAATTATGAGGTATATTATATAGTGTTGAGTACGATATTTTGAAAGATTTGGAATTTCCTAAAAAATTCTTGAAAACTTTCGTACTCGAACACTATATTTTCCTATTTTGAAGTGTATGCTACTTATTCACAGATTCACAAAATTATTATGTACTAAGGTTGACCTTTTATTGATGAGGACAACATATGATAAATCATATGGTCCTTTGTAGCAGCCGAAGATCTCCCTCGTACGGTCTCCCACCAACAAATCTTTCCAGACTCCTCATAATCCTCCTTGACTTGAGCCTTTTGTCAATCGCCTGAATCATGGCTGTTGCACGTTCTCTGTCACTTTGTCTCCAGATTGTCTTTGGCAGATACTCCATCCTTATTCCCTTCAGTCTATCATCAAGAGCAGTCCGAACATCGTCGAGGGTACCGTCACTGAACTTGTGAAGTTCGTCAAGACGCATCAGTCTGTTCTTCTTGTCTTTATTCTGATAAATGAATCCTTTGGGACTGGAGTAAGCTGTATATTGTTCCCGTTGTCGGAGATCAGATCTATATGTATCTGGCTTGGTGATATTGAGCTTTTTTTTATAACTCTCAACACCTAATTGAAAATCTTCAACTCGCCTTTGGATAACAATACTTCTTGTAAACATTCGGAGAGCGACACTAAAAGCAAGACGTTCTTTAATCTTGAGGTTTGACAGCTTTCCTTGAACAAGAAGAATCAGCATGTCTTCAATGTCTTGTAGCCGAAGCCTTTTGAGGTCGCCTTCCTTGAATGAGTATAGTTTGTCGTCGTCTCTGTGAATAGTGATCCAATCCTGATGCTTGTAGCCATTCCAGCGGAGGGTTCTTGATCATCATCTACCTCATCTCGTCGTCTTTTGATAGTGACTGTATCGACATAAGCATCCAGGAGATCTTTGTCGGCTGCATACGCGTCAACTAAGGCTTTGTAGAGGTTCTTCTGTTCATCAGATCTGTCTATTGATTTATTACTCTCTATTTTGTGGATGAGTATCTTTCTGAGTTCTAGTTCAGACAGATTAGCTGCGACAGCATGAGTTGACTTGGCTTCATGTAATGATCGAATCAGAACCTCAGACTCAAGTTGCTCATTAACTAGCTTCTCAATTCTCAGGAGGATCTTGGAAACTTCCTTTTTAACTCGAGCATTGACTTATTCCTTGATGATTGTCTGCATGGTTGCATCAAGGTTATTGAGAAAGCTTTCGTTTTCAGTTTGAGCTTCCTCGCGAAGTTTGTCGGACTTGAGTTGAATTGCAACATCCACTGATTCTTTTAGCTTGGAGTTGTCAACAATGTTTGGAATCGAGGAGAGAGATGTAGCATACTGATTAGTCTGCTTGAATTCTGAGAAGTCGGCTTCTAGTCTCTGTAGACGATCGTCAAACCCAAATAAAGATCCAAAGTTTGGAAGATTAAGAAGTGAGGAACTTGGAGTAGTTGCTAGTGTGGGAGTTGGTGTTTGTTGTACAGGTGGAATGAGAGGATTGGATGGTTGAGGAAGTGTTGTTGTAGCTTGAGAAGTAACAGGAACATCTACAAGTGAAGTTGTCTCAACGTTAAGAACGGAGTCAATACCTGTGTCTGGATTTGGATTGAGTATGTTGGAGATAAAACCAGATGACACAAAAGAACTCTGCTGTTGACCTTCAGGATTAATCAGAGTTAGGGTCACATGGTGTCTTCAATTACTTGAGTAGTTTTAGGAGCGTTTGTCATTTCCGCATCTCTTCCTTCTAGATTAATGTTTGCTTCAAAAGTTTGTTCAACATTCACCTCTTCTTCCTCAGCATATCCACTTTGTGCTAAATCATCATTTGCTTCATCATCCGAAGGTTCGTAATGAGAAGGTGTTTGAACCCTCGGATCAAAAGACTCTTCATCTTTATCTTCTTCATCATGTCTTTCTTCAGTATCATGAGAAGTAAACTTGGGATGTACAAAATCATCACCCTCAGTGTCGGATACTGTTCGTTCACTATCGTTATCATCACCTTGATCATCATCTGGAACACCTTGATCATCATCATCATCTTCATTATCATCATTATCGTCTTCATCACTTGACTTCCAAGGTATCTCTTCCTCATCATCTGAGCGATATGTAGGTACATCGGGAACCCCTGGTTTAACACCAGTTCCTTCATGTGCACCAGAGCCGCTGGGTTGAGAGATGTGAGTTTGAGTTAAGCTTTGTTTGGTAGCCAGCTTTAATTGTTCAGCCTCAGTCAATGCGATATCTGAGAGAGTTTCCAATCCGATAGCTGGTTGCTTTTTCTTTCCAGACTTTGCTACCTTAGCAGTTGCTTTGACTCTTTTACCAGAGGAAGGTTTGGGTGCATCATCAGTCTTTGACCTGGAAGATCGACGAACATATTTTGGTTTGGGTTGCACCTTTCCAGTAGCGAGATCATGATAAGTCTTGTATGCTTCTAATGCTTTCATTGCTGGATTGGTTAGATAATCAGGAAGAATGGCACCATATTTCTGAACTACTTCATGCTGAGGGATGAACCGCATTGTAGTGAGAATAAGATCATTATTAAACATGTGCCAATCCACCTTGTTCCTTCTCGGAATCGATTGATCTTGAGACATGAAGTGGTTGATGATGACCTTGGTGAATCTTGGGTAGTACAGGTACTTGTTCTTTCTGGACTCCTTGTTTTCGATCTGATACACTAAGTCTTCCCATAGAAGGTAGACAAAGTCAACATTTTCTTGATGATATAAACCCTAAAGAATCTGAGCCCTAGAAAGTCGAAGTGTGTCGATTCCGGTAACTTTACCACTAAGACATTTGTTGATGATGGTAGCAAATGTTCTCCAAGGTTGAGGTAGCAAATCAACCTTGACATCAGAGAGAAGCTTGATGGTTCCAGAATATCCAAGTTCTCTCATGAAAGCAAGAATGTCTTCTTCAAACGGAGTATCAACAAAATGTTGTCTAGGAAGCTTTGGACATATCTGAAGGATGTTCCTGAAAGTGTCCAAATCAAAAGAGTAACTCTTTTTGTTCATCTTGAATCTGATGGTGTGCTTGTGGTAAGAAGCCGTTTTCCAGAATTATTGCATGTAGATAGCAGGGACACTTGCAGTGATCAGAAAGGCTTGATAAAAAGGAGTAAGTGAGAGAACATCCAAAGCGACTTGATATGTGGGTTCTTTGGGCTTGAATGTAGTGCTCAGTCGGTAGTTGCAGCTGCCAATCGTGAGAGTTGTTCTCTTGGTACAAGAGTATCGTCCAAAGCTTGTTGTTGTTCTTTTGTGATACTCATGATTCTGCTAAGAAAGAGTCGATACAGTTTATATAACCAAGTTTATATAGACACTATATCTAGAGACCCTAAAGTGGCATTGAATGCTTGTAACACCTTTAGAAACATAACCGTTGAAAGAGTGAACTTGAATTGGCTTAGTTGAATTAATCCAATTTTAACTTGATTAGATTTCAAAGATAACCAATTTTAAATTTGCTAACTAACACAAGTTTTAAGTCACCTTTTGGTTAGAATCTACGTGTTTATGATAATTAGCCTTTTTGAATTCATTAAGTATGATTAAATCTGGTTTTACTGCGAATTCGGACGCTTTAGGGTATTGCAAATTCGAATGGTGAAGCGGTTTGCGAATTCGGGTTCTAAAGCTTGGTGTGAATTCGGACGATACTGAGTATTGCGAATTCGGGCTCTAAAGGTGGTCTGCGAATTCGTGTCCTATATAAAATTGCGAATTCGTATTCAACTATCTCCTGCAAATTCTGACGACAAAGGCCAACTGCGAATTCGTATACACTTACATCTGCTAATTCGTATGACTCTATCGTCTGCGAATTCGTGGACTAAAGGGTCATTGTCAATTCGAGGAATACTAGGCCTGTAAATTCGGAGGACACATGAACTGCTAATTCGTACACAATTGGTTCTGCGAATTCGGGTTGGTCTAACCAATTTGAATTTCAATTCGAGTTTTTCATGTGTTGATTCCCTTTAACATTCATTCATTAATCTTCATAACTTTCACCAGAACGTTTTTATCATCATAAAAAACACAGGTTCATCAAAAAAACGAGCATTTCTTAGCATAAACACAATTCGAACCAAGAGCACACATGCAAAATATGGATATTAAATCACGCACACATTCAATGATATATTTCACATATTTCTAACCCAAGACCCACAATCTTTTTCTACTAAAACTCAAAAATCCACATTTTCGACATATAGAATCAATCAAATCGAACACATAAGATAGCTTAATTAATAAACTGAACTACACGAGTCATTAACACCCTCAACTGATCAAAACCCCTCAACTAATTTTAGTTTTTATTCAGTTTTAAATTTCATGAACCCTAATTTTGATGTTAGGGTCTTTCGAAATTAGAACTTTGTAAAAACTCAATTCCTTTGAGACGTGATATCATAAGGGTGTAAGGAACAATGTTGTAGTTATACCTTAAGCACAAGATTGTCTAGAAATGGAGAACAAGGGAGTGGCGATCGTTTGAGGGTTTAGAGAAAATTAGGTGTGTGTGTGAAACGAGGCAGGGATGGGTGGGGTGAGAGTGTTAAAAACAAATTTTGTTTTTGACACTTTCGCCCCCTAAACTTTCCTACCTTTCCTATTATTAGATATTAAGTTGAATTAGGAAACACAAGTTAGCACAATGGGACATTTAGTCCTTATAGTTTTAACTAATATACCTATCAACTTAATCAAGCACATGTTCTCACTCAAGGCATAAACAAGTAATATGTAAGGCACACATAAGCTAAATTTAATTAACTTATCCAAAGAATGATATTCTGTTATTGTTAAAAACCTTTATTCCTTTTATCAAATGTCCTTTTGAAGAAGATTTTTGACCTTTGCTCCCCCTCAAACAATGACCCGTTTTCTATTTAAAGAGTTGTAGTCGTTGTTTGAGAAGTCGAATGTCTTAGAGAAAAAAACATTTTCTGATGAAGCAATGATGAATTTATGAAAACAACAAACACCAAAATAAGATTTCTCTTATTTTACCTCATAAGCGCACTGACACGTACACTAATGGATATAAAGGAAGCACTGGTTGTGATGCAAAGTAATCACAAGCCTTTGCATGGTCATAAAGTAGACCATGCCCGAGAATAAATTCCCGTTATGAGGTCAAGTTTTCTTTTTGAAATACTTGCCTTTAAGATGAAGACCGGGTTGCTATCTGAAATAATAGCAAGCCATTTGGCATGTTTTGAAAACATTTAGAACTTCTGCACAAACTTCATTTACAGCCTCGTATCATTATTGAATGACATTTCTAAGACCGTAAATGTTATCGATTTTCAGAAGACATGCCATTATTACCTCTTTTTATATTTTCTGATTTTTTTAATTTTTTCTTTGGTTTTATGAGTTTTATATTTTTGTATTTTGTTTTTATAAAAATTTCTAAAAAATGAAAAATCTTTTTGGTTTTTATGGTTTTAATGTATATACATATGATACAGGATATTTGAATAGGTACCACCACTATTCATCAACTTCATCTGCCAACTGTTTGAGTGTCTCAGGCGTAAAACTTCGCATCCCCAGTTTGTTGATCAGAAATTCAATTCTTTCTTTGCATATGGCTTTAGTGAAGATGTCCGCTAGCTGATACTCCGTGTTGATAAAGTAAAGTTTGATCACACCATTCTAAACATGCTCCTTGATAAAGTGAAATATGATGTCTATATGTTTTGATTTGGAATGTTAAACGTTGTTGCAGCATAAGGCAATAGTGCTTTTGTTATCACAGTACATTGGAATTTTATTGAATCCAAGGCCATAGTCGGTAAGCTGTGATCTCATCCAAAGAATTTGAGCACAACATCCCGACATAGCAATATATTCAGCTTCCGTACTGGATATCACATCGCTTTTCTGCCTCTTTGATGACCAGCTAACAAGTCTATCTCCCAAAAACTGCATACTATTAGATGTGCTACGGCGTGTATCTTGACAACCAGCATGATCCGCATATGCAAATACTGTAAGTGCAATTGAAGAATCCTTCGGATACCATAGTCCCCGATTTACGGTTCCTTTTAGATACCGAAAGACCCTTTTGACCGCAAGTAAGTGCTTTTCGGTAGGTCGAGCCTGATACCGGGCACACATGCATATAGCGAATTATAGGTCAGGTCTACTGGCTGTAAGATAAAGGAGGGTGCCAATCATGCCTAGATAGTGTGACGGATCAACATCTTTCCCTTTTTATCCTCATCCAGTTTGGATTTCTCCACCATGGGAGTATCCATTGGGTCACCAAAATCAAAACCGTATTTCTTTAAAGATTCAAGGGCATATTTTAACTGGTTAATAAAGATGCCTCTGGGATTTTGAAAAATCTGTAGTCCTAAGAAAAATAAGATTTTTTCCATCATTGACATCTTAAATTTTAAACATATGATTTTAACAAATAGGTCACAAAGTTCAGGTGTAGAATCATAAAAGATAATATCATCACGACATATACTTGTACCATAAGTAATATTATCCTTGCCTTTTGCTGTTTTAAGGGGTCGGATGAACATAGTAGATCCACTAAGCCTTTGGAGAAGTCTGGAAATCAGGAAACAAAGACAACATATCATACCAAGTATGTGGAGCATTTTCATTCAATCCCATAAAGAGCTTTTCTTTTAGCTTATACACGGATTGAGTATTTATTCGTGGATCCACAAACCCGTCTGCTAGCTAACATAAAACCTCTTTTCCCCCCGGCAGATTACCATATAGAAATGAAGTATTCACATCCTTTGGTAAACGACCATTTCATGGTGGAGTGGCAAACGCGAAGAAAAAATCCTTATAGCCTCTATCTTGCAACCGAGCAAAAGACTCTATCAAAGAGAAATTCCCCCTCCCTTGACGGGAAATCACGAGCCACAAACCGAGGCTTGTTTTTTAAATTCCTCCTAGTTCGTCTAGTTTCACGTTGTAGATCCACTTCAAAGTAATAACCATAACTTTATCTGATCGGGGTATGAGCTCCTATACTTCAAGTCGTTCGAACTCATTGAGCTCTTCTTGCATTGCTTCGATCCAGCAGGATTGAGTTAAAGCATCTTTATACGTCTTGGGTTCAACAGCAGTGAGGAAAGCATCGTAGTAACAGAAAAGAGCTTGCTCATGTAATTGCAGTCTTGTGGAAACTGGTCGAGCGAGTTCACCGATTATATTTTCAAGTGGATGGTCCTTCGTCCATTTGCTATTGTGTTTAGAAATTTGGTGATCGGGTTGCACAATTGTATGAATAGAATCCGATGATGAAGATTGATCAGAAGGAACTTCTGGAATTGGGACACCAAAGTACGGATCATTACCCATATGTGCAACTTCAATATCATGATTGTCCTCTTCAACATCGTTAGGAATGACGGGAGGTTGAGTTTCTGGTGTTGTTTGAGAGTTACTTGGTGATGGTGCATCTTGGTCAACATTTGTTGAAGAAGGTGAACCGGTTGATACAGCAGGAACTGGAGCAATTACTTCTACAAATGGAGCAATGACTTCAGGGGCTTGTAAATCAACACTGGGTGTAGGAGTGAGTAATTCATCAAACATTGGTTGAAACAGAATATCCCATTCAGTTCGTGAAGGTGGTACAGGAGGTGTTGAAGGAGGAGGGTTTGGCACGAGTCCTGAACTGATTGTTGCAGGAATCATTTCATGAAGCGTGGGTCCTGAACTGCTTTGTTCAGAAGCCATCGCAGTCAGCTCATCAAAGTCTACATGAATTGTCTTAATGATTCGTCTGGTACGTCGGTTGTAAATTCAAAATGCTTTCTTTGTGGGTGCATAGCCAATGAAAATACCAATATCAGCCTTAGGTTGTAACTTACCCAAATTCTCATTGTCATTTGTCGGATAGCAGAGTGCACCGAATACATGAAAAAATGAGAGGTCGGGAGGGTTGTCATGTAAAAGCTCATATGGTGTTTTGCCATGACGAAGGCGTATGATGGAACAATTTTGGGTGTAACATGCGGTAGCAACTGCTTCTGCCCATAAAAATAACAAAGCTTTTGCATAAATCAACATTGTACGATTACGTCTTTCAACGACACCATTTTGCTGTGGAGAGCGAGCAACAGATGTTTCATGAGAGATGTCAACCTTCTCATACTATTCACTCAAAGTGTGATTAACAAATTCAGTTCCATTATTTGTTCTAATTCTTCGGACAGGCACTTTAAGTCGCACTTGGATCATCTTTAGAAACTTGATTATGAAATTTAGAGCTTAATATTTTGACCTTAAGAACTTAACCCATGTGAATCGAGAGTAATCATCGACAATGACGAGGATGTATTTCTTTCCATTAATACTCGCGACACGCATTGGTCCACAAAGATCCATGTGCAATAGATAGAGTTTTTCTTGGTTGGTGTCTTCATATTTAGGTTTGTGGGGTTTTTTCTTGCTTTTACCCATTGCACAAGCAGAACACAAATGGTCCTTTTCAAATTTAAGCTTAGGGAGACCTCGAACAAGACCATGTCTAGCTAAATGATTGATTGCACCAAAGTTCAGATGAGACAGACGTCGGTGCCATAGCCAGGATTTAGTCTTTGAGGCCTTTGACAAGAGACATATGAGAGAGGACGCCATCATATCTCTAAGAGACGGAGTGTACAGATTGTTGCCTCGAGATCCAGTCAATAGATCAACACCTTCTAAATTATGAATGAAGCAGGTGTGTTGACGAAAAGCAACTTCAAGGTTCGAATCACAAAATTGCCCAATGGAGAATAAGTTGTGTCCAAGTCCCTCCACGTAGTAAACCCTTGAAATCATAACATTCCCAATCTGATAATCACCATAACCCAATATCTTTGCCACGTGATCATTTCCGAATTTGACTGTACCCAAAAACTTATTGACGAAATTGGTGAGCTGAGAGCGATCTCCAGTCATATGCTTAGAGCAGCCGGAGTCCAAATACCAGAGAACAATTTGGACGACCTGCATTCATTAAGAGAGGAAGATGGAACACTAGAAACTTTGGATCCCCGAGATTGACTGGGTTCCTTTTTGTTAGCAGATACAGATTTGAGAATCGTAGATTTGCTATCAGGAACATTAGTTTTAGATTTCCTAGGTTTCCTTGAGTAAACCAACGTTACAACAGGCTTAGGTGTTTCATTTTCTAGATCAGTTGGTTTCCTAAGGGGCACTTCAGTAGTTGTGGTAATCCTAGTTAAAGGGCACGCATTTTCTACTATAGTGAAGGTCCGACCAGTAGGTCTCCAAGTGTATCCAATATTTGTAAACACCTTTCCTGTTGGTTTCCAAACTTTTCTCTTTGAACTTTTCTTAACAGATTTAGATTTTACACGGGCATTCACATTTTTGATAAAATCAAGAACACACAAATCATGATTATCAGAAAGCATGCAACCATTACACTTAACACATAGAGGTTTAGAATTCGCATTAAGCTTGGAATGCTGCACATTTGCAGTTCCTTTAGGTTCAACAACACTATTCTTATTTTTCAAACTAGATTTAACTGTCCTAGGGGGCTTCTACTTTATTCTTCAGAGTACTACTTGGTGTTTGCCGAATCTTATCTTTCTTTGTATTTCCTGAAGACTGTGATCCGCTAGTACTAGTAGACTGTTTTACTCCTGTAGAAGACAACATAGATTTGTTAGAAGCTAGGTTTGACGTTGTGATTGTGTTTCTTGAGGATGTGACGGGCTCAGTGAATCTAATTTTTTTGTCCTTGTTTTTTAGGGTCACAGCCACTAATTGTTCACCTGAATTGTTGATATTGGGGCAGGTTTTATTGATTTTTGTAAGCAACTCCTGAATTAGTTTAGTATACTTACAGGCAGATTCTAAGGTTTGATCTAGGGGATAATTTGCTTTAATATGATCAACTAGATCCCTAAGAACTGCAGCTTCTTCCTGAGTATGCTTAATATAGGCAGAGTGAGATGTCCGTTTATTCAACAACTTAGGGGTTATTGGTTCCATATTTGTCAGAGGCATCTCTGGATCACTAGGGTGTCTAGTTACATCATTATCAACTAGAGCTTTTCCTTTGAGGTTCCTTAACTCATCCTTGAGAGCTGTAATTACCAAAACTTTTTCCTGAAGACTAGCATTTAAATCAGAGATCTCTACGGACTTTAGATTGACTTGATTAATTAAATCGGCACATTGTTCTTTAGATCGAATACGTGCCGGTTTAATCGAGTCATAAAGTTGCTTATAGGTCTGTTTCAAATGCTCATTCTCAGCAATAAGCTTTGTCACCCTATGATCCAATTCGATATTTATTGTTTCAATCTCTTCTAAGTCCTTTTTAATTTTATTCTCATCTATTTTTCCACTTAGAGATTTAATTCTCTCTTTCAACTCCATTATGACCGTGTCTTTCTCTTGAGACTGAGCTTTTAATTCATTTAATTCAAACAGTTGATCAGAACTTGGAGCACTTTGATTTGAAACAGAATTGTCCCTTTGAAAAATTTCCTGATTAAATTGAGTATCAACTTCTAAAGAGATGCAGTGTTTTTCAAGAGTGGTAAAACTTTTGAACAGTTTATCGTAAATCTCTTTTTCAATGAAATTCGTTTGAAGCTCAGTCTCAAGTTTGAGACACTTTTCACATTCATGTACATTCACATCAGAATTATCCACAGAGGAATTCACAATCATGTTTACAATATCTTTGCTCAACACTTGTTCTAAGAGTCGTTTAAAACTTGATTCATTTTAACCTCAAATGTTTTTGACTCTAAACGATGTTGTTCCACAGCCAGTTCCATTTGATGAAAGACATTTTGGACTTAAGAAAGTTCATCAACCAAATATTGATTGAATATGTTAAACAAGTCCTTCAGAGCTTTTACAAATGGAATTATTTCATCCCTAAAACAAGATTTTGTATGTTCGAAACCCCACGAGCCCTCAGTGATAGCTATGGGTGTGGTTCTTTCTTTGACTACCACATCAAAACCAGCAAGATGGTATTTAAGTTTCTTCAAACTTGTATTAACCATGCTGACTTTAGGAAGTTCTTTAGGAACCTCAACTTTGGTGAGTCTACTAAAAATAGTGAGTTTTGGAGAATTCACAGAATTCTTAGACCAAAAGGCTTGTTCAGTAGATAATTCAGTTTGTGGTACAAATCGTGTTTCTAAGACCAAAAGGCTTGTTCAGCAGATAATTCAGTTTGTGGAACAAATCATTTTTAAAATCTTGAGAAAGTTGGTTGAGAACAGCATAATCAATTGGTGTGGTATTAATTTTCTTTTCTAAAACCATTTGATCATGTTGTTTTAAAAGCATTTTTGATGACTCTCTTCAGAAAGCATTAGGGTCTTTTCGGATGTTTGGAATCACAATAGCACTATGTTCTTAAGGGAATTACCATCATGTTTGGCTTTGGTTCCAATGCTGAGCTTTCTTTCAGATAGGTAGGATTTTTAAAAACCTAGAGCTTGTTTAGTGGTATGGTCATAGAAAAACTTTGGTTTTGTCAACATATGAACAGTTTGCGCTGATTGATCTCTTTTATAAACAATATTATCCAGCTGTTTCAATTTCTTTTCTAAAGCAATTCTTCATCTTGTTTCTAGATTCTTCTTTCTTAAAATCATTTTTGAGAAGAGTAACTGTTTGCATTAAAGATTCCTTTTCTTTTAAATGTTCAGAAAGAGTTTGTTTAAGACGATCAATCTCGACAGACTGTTCACATGAATCTGAAACGTTATCTTTACTTTTTAAATCAACATTTTGTCCTTCTTTCAAAACTTTAACTTGTTCTTTATATCTTTCAAGCTCAGCAGTTAAAGTATCATTGACACTTTTATTGTCCAGATTTATCTTGGTATAATTAATTACTTGGGTTTTTAGTTGTTCAATCACAGATAATATCAGTGCATCTTGTTGTGCAGATGAGTTAGAATTCTGAACAACTGCCTGTTGTGATTCTGTCACATACTGAGAATAAGGAATGATATTGCTATCACTGGTTATTTCAGTCTTTAATATTTGTTGAAGAAGGTGAACCGGTTGATACAGCAGGAACTGGAGCAATTACTTCTACAACTGGAGCAATGACTTCAGGGACTTGTAAATCAACACTGGGTGTAGGAGTGAGTAATTCATCAAACATTGGTTGAAACAGAATATCTCATTCAGTTCGTGAAGGTGGTATAGGTGGTGTTGAAGGAGGAGGGTTTGGCACGAGTCCTGAACTGATTATTGCAGAAGTCATTTCATGAAGCGCGGGTTCTAAACTGCTTTGTTCAGAAGCCATCGCAGTCAGCTCATCAAAGTCTACATGAATTGTCTCAATGATTTGTCTAGTATTGTAGGTTCCCGATTAACACTTCACTTCATAACCCGAACCACGAATCAAAGAAACTAGAGAGAGAGAGACTCGAAATTGTAGAGAGAGAAGAGAGAGAGTTGAGAGAGAAAAGAGATAGAAAAGAAATTATGATTTTTAGAAATGAAAACTTAGATATTTTGAAAAAGAAAATATCTATATATATATTTAGATATTTTTAGAAAATATCTAAATATATATATCCCCTTACCACAATTTAATGTGACGCGCGGATATTTAAACTAGGACCCGGGCTCGGGTTTTGCTTGGGATTAAACCCAAAACATATACAATATTAGATTATTATTGCAGACCGAATTTCCCGATATTATCTGTTACAACTATTAACTTTTAAAGACCGAAGCGCCATAGTAGAAGTGACGAGCTTCCTTGTTCGAATCAATAAATTGAGGCTAACAATCTCCCCCGAAGTGAGGTCTTGAACACGGGAAGGAGCTTCTTTATTGTCAATAAAAATTGAGGCTAACAATCTTCACACGAAGTGCGTTCATTGATGTACACTCCTTCATGAGATCACGTGAGATTGCTTTTGTCTGTTTAAGCTCAAGTGTTCTTGGTCTTTGTCTTAGTTATTTGTTGTAGGGTTGATCCTTCATGCTTGCGATCTTGAATTTGAGCCATTGTCGTTGTTCCTTTTATCGTCTTTGCCATCTTGCGATCTTTTGTTTTTGACCAACATGCTCATACTTTTGCATTATCTTGAAAGCTTTAAATCAGAGTTAGCGGAAGTCTTTGTCTTTAAATCTTGAGCTTTCTAGATGGTTTGTCTTCGTAGATTGAGCATTTGAATGGGATTGAGGTTGCCGTTACCACCGTTTGACCTGCAGGTTTACGTTAGTGATAAACGAGAAAATTGTTTAAAAAATAATCGCGTGTCACTCGTTAAGTGTTTTTGTAAATCTCACGAGAGTGTCCTATTTTTTATCAAAATTCATCAACCGTCAATTCATTTACTGGACCAAATCGATATCCAGTTGTCACAAGTTTGATTCATATAGAATCTCGCAAGTCACCTACCGCAGTGCTGTTTGATGATGACACTGGAAGGATTTCCATTCGTCATTGTGAATACTAAAGAGTATCACTCCGAATGTTCTGGCAAATATCACAAGTATTGCGTAGGACTCTTGTATAACAGCTTGTGAACCTGATGATGTTCAACAACGTGTTTGAAATGAATGTGTCCTAAAGAGATTTGATTGATCTCTTGGCTCTAGACTCGATTAGTGCATTTTGGTTTTAGTACTCGGAGGCTGGAGCATCATTGCCATCCTATTCAATAATCAACGATCTCAGAATGCGATGTCAATAAGATAACGTGTGTATCTCCATGACAAATGAGGACAAGTTTTATGTTAAGAGAATCCCGAATGGCTGGGAAGGGTTGTGCATTCGCTATCAATTGGGTCAATGATGTCATTTTCAATGTCAGTCATATCAACTTGTGATTCTGACTGCATATGTTTTGACCCGGTTTCATGCCTTAAGTTGTGTGGAGGGCTTCTTATTTGACCCTTTATAATACATTTCTGTTTCATTCATTTCAACGCCTTCAATGCTTACCCATGATGTCATTACTTACACCTTGTTGTGATTGTTCTAGTGTTTGCTCGTTCTTAGTCGGCAATTTTTTCACTTATAATTCATCTCCAAGCATAAATATGGAATGCTATTACTTAATTGGTTTATCCAGTGGGTAGACTCTCCGGTTCTGGTTGATCTTATGGATTGATTCCTAACCTAACCACTTATGACTTCAGAAACGTCGTGAACTTAAGATGTTGTTGGGTATAAGATTCGAACAATTAAAAAACCTTTTCTCACATTGAGTTCAATAGATCCTATTGTAATTACATTTTTCCCTTATTTTAAATATTAAAACTCTTAGTTTTTAAAATACCTTGTGATTAAAATAAGCTTGAAAAATTCTGAGGGAAAAAAATATTTTCAGCTTGAATGTTTGGAACATTTGGATAATGTTTTGAATACATAAGGATTTGTCGTGTTGATGTATACAAGTAAACATTAAACTTTGTTTTTGAAAAACTTTCCACTCATATATAGGACCTAATTGAGAAATGTTGTCTTTTGAAAACACTGTGAGGGTTGGGAGTGTTGAACACTCAATTTTGAAAGATTTATGAATTGTAATCGAAGAAATTCTGAAAAAATTATGTTCAACTTTTTGAAAAAACCCAAATGTTAGTGGACTTCTCTTTAACTGTAGGGTAAGCGCACTGAAACGTACCATTATCCATTTTCTGAGCTAAAGATATTGGAATGTCTTGTATGAACAGCTCAAGATCCGAGAATCGTTTATTTGTCTCCGTTGATGTGGTGAGTTATAAACTTTCCTTTATTTGAAGTCCGGGTTATGTACTGACATTTGCACATAAGCCATTTAGAAAATTAGAAATGACATGTTTTGAAACTATTTGCAACTCTCGCTCGAACTTCATTTACACACCGTGTCAAGTATACGACATTTTAAGCAATAAATGTCTATCGTTTCAAGAGAAATTGTCGAGAAGATTCTTTTTGGAAATTTTCTATTTTTCAGATTTTGTATTTATTTACCTGTTGTCCTCAGCATTGCTATATGATGGTGGAATAGTAATTCCAACTCTTGTCGTGATGTAGCTGTCTTGACTGCTAGAGGAACAACTTTTGGAACCAGCTTTGAACTTGACTGTTCATTGCTGTGGTCTTGAATTCCGAGTTCTGAACGGTTATGATCAGAAGTCATTTGATAAAGAACGAGGCCTGAACTGATGTGAACAGACGACATTTCCATGAAGACCGAGGCTTGAACTGTTGTGTTCAAACGTCTTTTGACATTGAGGAACGGGGCCTGAAGTGTTATTTTCAGCAGACACCATTTGACATTGACGACCGAGGCTTGAACTGCTTTGTTCAAACATCTTTTTAAATGATCATCAGATCAAAATTCCTTGAAGCCCTGTTTTCTGAGATATCTTTCTTTTTCGCAACCAAACTCTGAGTCCTTCTCGGTAGGTTAGAACGATGTACCCGGTATAGAGAGTACCTGCACTGACATTAAGTGCCTTGTTCGCTTTCAACATTGGTTAAGGGATATCTGTTTGTACCTTTTGGGGTTCACTTCAACCTTTGTTGTGATAGAGGCGAACGTCTTTATGTTGAACCCATCTAAGACTAACAGTCTTGAGATTTCTACCCGTTGGTTGCACCCTAAGACAAGATCTAGGGACTTGTGATTTTCTCTGCACAGTGGTAGTCTTTTTTATGGAAAACCTATGTCCTTTTGGACCTGTCTTTTTGGTTTTGGTGCACCCCTGATTTGCTTACGGGTTTGTTTCTGTTTGTGGTCTTATTGGATGGAACCCTTAGCACGCGAGTTGACTTCTTTTAGGAATTTTTATTACACAAAGTCGTCATGATTGGCATTATAGACACATTTCAGACATGTCGAGCAAACAAAATGTTTGGAGTCTAGAAAAATTCTAGGATCCTGAGTGGTCATTGTCCTTTTTCGTAGTTCTATTAGGTAGTGATTATGAACAATGTCGTTTTTGAGTCTATACTAGATGAGCTTGGTGCAATTATGTGATGAGGTTTTGCAGGGGCAGATTCTCTTCCCTTAGGCAAATGATGTGTAGTGACTGGTTTTGACAAGTCGTTGTTCACATCAACTTGGGAGGCAAACCGTGGTTTTGAAATTTTAGGTCTTTCAGACTTTAAAACACAGTTGGATGTCTAAACCAATTGATTGGTTTTTGAGTGGTTTAGTTCCAACCGGTTTTCCAAGATTGATGGTTTTGCAAAACTTAGTAAAATATTTATACTATTTCCTGTTAGTTTCCTTAACTCATTTTTAATGTGCCATATTGCAAACCCTTTTTCTGATATGAGCTAGTTCATCAGCATTTTCATTAGACCTTTTTGTTCAGTTGTGCCATTAAAGAGTCATTTTGGTTTTTGGTCTGAACTCGTGTCGTTTTGATAGAATCAAAAAGATCTTTGTAAGTCTGTTTCAAGTGCTCCCACCATTTTCTTTATGTACTGCTCATTCTCTTGCGAGTAATTTAGCCCACATATGTTCCAATTCGATGTTTTTTGTTTTCAATTACATCGATTCATTTTTTAAACTTGCTTCATTACCTTTTTATTTAAAATCTAACTTTGTTGCCCTGATTTTAAAACTATTGTTTTCCATTGTTAATTGTAGTTCAAGATGATACATTGTGCTTCGGAGTTTTCCAAAACTATTTTGAAACTGGGTATACGATCTGTTTGAGACAAACATTTTCAGACTGAGTGATTGATTCTGAGAGATCAATTGTCTTGTATCAGTTAATTTTAGCTGGCAAAGGACGTATGTCATGACATTGTTCAGCTTCTGGTCAACCTTTCCTTAATTATGAATAGGTTGCTCAGTATGCTGTGTCCTGTAGCAAAGATATTGATTTCAGCAGGTCGTTTGTACCTAAGCCATTGCTATCTTCAAGTATTTATGGGTCTGATTTCTGCATCTTCAAAATGTTGCTCTAATTCCCTGATCTGCTGCTTGTATCATGCTCTTTGATTCTTTTTTTTTTTCTTTTTTTTTTATTTATGTCTTGTTTTTTTTTTTTTTATGTCCATTGCTTTCAATGATAACTGATCTAGCATCCAATGCATTCTCGTATCAGTTGTTCCTCTGTTGTCTGGATTTGTCTTTCATTCAACCATGCTTTCTTACTCCCTTTTAATGTTGTGCTCTTTCACCAATCGACTTCTTAAAGATTCCTTGTGTTTGATCAGTGTGTCCATGGAATTTGGGAATATTCGAGTCGAGGTATTGTAGGGAATTTGTTGCATGCTCATGTCATCTATTCATCATCCAAATATAAATGTGACTTGATGAACATATGAAACTTGTTGAGTACTTTAAAAGCAGGAAATGGATACAATTTCCCTTCCCCTTGAAATTCTTCGTTGTCAAGTTGCTTTTGTAGTTGATCCATGTACAGGAACATTGTGCCCGTGAAAGTCTCTAGATCTTGACCAATAGAGTTTGCAATTGCGCGTTTGAATCCTCCTTGTTCGACTTCCTTTTAAATCGTTCTGTTTGAAAGCACGTGAGGTGTGAATGAGTTGTTGAAAAGATACCATACAACTTTATTTTGCTTTGTCTTGATTAGTTGCATTTGTTGTATTTCTGAATCTGACTCGAGATAAGGTATCTTTCTTCTCCATTTTATCGTGAGTTGAAGTGAAAGTTGTTGGATCTTAAGTGGATATGATGTGATTGAAGGTTGTATAGTTGTAGCAGTCACATTACGGGTATTTTACACGTCTATATTAAAACAGATAAAAATAAAACGGGGATTTTACAAAATCATATGAAAACCGTGAAGATTTTATTCGGAATCAGAGGACAATGATTTAATTGTCTAAAAACAGATAATTTTCTTTTTTTTATGGATAGGGTTAAAGCTGTTTGTTTAAATAGCTCACTAACTGAAACGGGTACTAACAAATGCAGATGGGCCGTGAGCTAGAACAAAACAAGTCTAACACTAATTCAAAAACTGAAAAGGTCGATTAATTCATAGTAAACGAGCTTTTGGGGCATTAAGAATCCTTAACCAGCTAAAGGATGGTGACAGCGTGATCCATCCGTTTTTCTCTTCGATTTTGAGAGGCACTGGCCTGATCGGAGTTACGGATCAAAAGTTATGGATGTTTTACTGAAACGTTTTGTCACAGAAGTTTTCTAAATTTTTTTTCGTTCGGGATCCAAAAAAAATTGCTCGTTCGTTACCACGTCGTTCGATTCGCTCGTTAGATTCTGCTCGTTCGATCCATCGTTCGATCCACTCGTGCGATCCCGCTAGTTCGAAACGCTCGTTCGATCAGCTCGTTCGATCCGCTTGTTCGATCTGCTCGTTCGATCCGCTCGTTCGATCCGCTAGTTTGGTCCGCTAGTTCGGTCCGCCGTTCGATTCACTTGTTCGGTCTGTTCGTTTGAGATTCGCTTGTTCGATACCTAAGGGTTTTTCCGCTCGTTCGATCCAATCGATTTTCGCTCGTTCAGTGTACACGTTTTTTTTCACTCGTATTCGATCCTAAAGTGTTTCGCTCGTTCGGTTTCGTACAGTTTTTTCACTCGTTCGAATCCTAAGTGTTTCCACTCGTTTCACTCGTGACGTTTTCACCCTTTTTCGTTCTTCTCTTCGTTTCCAATGACAAAATGAGCCACGGAAAAAAAAGTATGGGTGTCGAGTGATTGATCAACCCAACTGCCGAATCCAATATGCTCACAACACCAAAAAAAACCACGCTATCCACCCGAGGCGATTGATACCAATTGTAGGTTCTCGATTAACACTTCACTTCATAACCCGAACCACGAATCAAAGAAAATGACGAGAGAGAGGCTCGAAATTGTAGAGAGAGAAGAGAGAGAGTTGAGAGAGAAAAGAGATAGAAAAGAAATTATGATTTTTAGAAATGAAAACTTAGATATTTTGAAAAAGAAAATATCTATATATATATTTAGATATTTTTAGAAAATATCTAAATATATATATACCCCTATACATTTAATGTGACGCGCGGGATATTTAACTAGGACCCGGGCTCGGGTTTTCCTTGGGATTAAACCCAAAACATATACAATATTAGATTATCTATTGAGCCCGATTCCCGATATTATCCTGTTACAACATTAACTAATTAAAGACCGAAGCTCCATCGTAGAGTGACCGAGCTTCCTTGTTCGAATCAATAAATTGAGGCTAACAAGTATGTTGGTTGTAAATTTGAAATTCTTTCTTTGTGAGTTCATAGCCAATGAAAATACCAATATCAGCCTTAGGTTGTAACTTACCCAAATTCTCATTGTCATTTGTCAGATAGCAGAGTGCACCGAATACATGAAAAATGATAGGTCGGGAGGTTTGTCATGTAAAAGCTCATATGGTGTTTTGCAATGACGAAGGCGTATGATGGAACGATTTCGGGTGTAACATGCGGTAGCAACTGCTTCTGCCCATAAAAATAACAGAGCTTTTGCATAAATCAACATTGTGCTGGCAGTTTCAATTAGTGTACGATTACGTCTTTCAACGACACCATTTTGCCATGGAGAGCGAGCAACAAATGTTTCATGAGAGATGCCAACCTTCTCATAAAATCCACTCAAAGTCTTATTAACAAATTCAGTTCCATTATCTGTTCTGATCCTTCGGACCGTCACTTTAAGCCGCACTTGGATCATCTTTAGAAACTTGATTATGAAATATGGAGCTTCATCTTTTGACCTTAAGAACTTAACCCATGTGAATCGAGAGTAATCATCGATAATGACGAGATTGTACTTCTTTATATTAACACTTGCGACACACATTGGTCCACAAAGATCCATGTGCAAAAGATAGAGTTTTTCTTGGTTGGTGTCTTCAGATTTAGGTTTGTGGGGTTTCTTCTTGCTTTTTCCCATTGCACATGCAGAACACAGATAGTCCTTTGCAAACTTTAGCTTAGGGAGACCTCGAACAAGACCGTGTCTAGCTAAATGGTTGATTGCACCAAAGTTCAGATAAGACAGACATCGATGCCATAGCCAGGACTTAGTCTTTGAGGCCTTTGACAAGAGACATATAGGAGAGGACGCCATCATATCTCTAAGAGACAGAGTATACAGATTGTTTCCTCGAGATCCGGTCAATAGATCGACACCTTATAGATTATGAATGAAGCAGGTATGTTGACGAAAAGCAACTTCAAGGTTCGAATCACAGAATTGCCCAATGGAGAATAAGTTGTGTCCAAGTCCTTCCACATAGTAAACCCTTGAAATTGTAACATTCCCAATCTGATAATCACCATATCCCAATATCTTTGCCACGTGATCATTTTCAAATTTGACTGTACCTAAAAATTTATTGACGAAACTGGTGAGCTGAGAGCGATCTCCGGTCATATGCTTGGAGCAGCAAGAGTCCAAATACCATAGAACAATTTGGACGACCTGCATTCATCAAGAGAGGAAGATGGAACATTGGAAACTATGGATCCCCAAGATATGCTGGGTTCCTTTTTGTTAGCAGATAAAGATTTAATATTCTTAGGTTTGCTAACAGGAACATTAGTTTTAGATTTCCTAGGTTTCCTTGAGTAAACCAATGTTACCACAGGCTTAGGTGTATCACTTTCTAGAGTAGTTGGTTTCCTAAGGGGGACTTCAGCGGTTGTGGTTATCCTAGTTAAAGGGCACACATTTCCTACTATAGTGAAGGTCCGACCAGTAGGTCTCCAAGTGTATCCAATATTTGTAAACACTTTTCTTATTGGTTTCCAAACTTTCCCTTTGGACTTTAATTAAGCTAATTGAATGTCTAAGCACACATGCCATGTACACTATTTGTTTGTAGCTAGTTTTTTGGATTATGCATAACTAGAACTTATGCTAAATTTCTTGCATTAAGATTGCGAAATTGTTCTTGCATTACATATAGGCATAGATTATTTAATTTACAAATGTTACATAAGCATCTTGTAAATCTTTTCGAGTATGGAAATATACTTAGGAATAAGAGTTCAATAACTTGTTAAGTATATTATTAAATGTATTAAAACTAGTCACCTAAATATTTCTAATGATTTAATCTATTTTCAACAACACGTTTAAATATTTTCAACAACTTGCTTTGTTTGACCTTGGGTTGATTAAACAAAAGAAAAGATTGTATTAATACATTAGTAACTAAGAAAAAAAATGCTTATGCTTGCATGGTTCTAACATACATGCATAATTATATTTTTTTTAGCATATAGTATTTTACAAAAGATGTGTGTTGTATAAAAATGGTTAGAAAACTCATTTATATACTCATAAAATGTCAAAAACTATGTATATTATACATAACAACAAATAGTTTTTCACACAAGTAAAATTTACGACAATCTTGGAATAAGAAATTAACTTATCATTATTCATCAACCTGACCTTACAACTAATCTTGGGATTAATGGAACACACTATTTAAATATTTATCTATTTTCTTTTAAATGAGTGTTCGTGAGGGTCAAGAAAGATTTCGAGAATATATCAATTCATTATTCAAATTATGATTGATATCTTTATTGAATCTAATTAGACTAATATGTTTTATACATGCATAAAATACACAATGAAGTAGGATTGACGACTTGAATATTTCGTCTGAAATATTCAAGCAATTTACATTGCAATGCAATTGGTAAATGTGTCATTTCTGAAAAACCAAACACGAGCAAACTAACAATATATGTAAACTTTGCTTATACAACATAAAAGCACAACTTAAAGCTAAAATTCACTTTTAACTAAATTCTCAAATAAGAATAATATTCTTATGTTTAAAGATTTCATGGACTTATCGTATTAAACGATTGATAAAGGATAATATATATCTTATGCATTTTATTTTCTTCGTAACATAAATGGTTGTGTTACAAGAAAATGCACTACATATAATTTGAAAAATATAAGTTATTAGAATTGAAAAATAACCTATCAAAATATGTGTCAATGCATAAACAAGTAAAAAAATACATGTATTCAAATACTTATTTAATTATGATATACAACATTGATAAGAATAATAATTTTAGAAACTCATATTTGTTTAAAAAATATGTCTCTTTTCAATTATTTATCATTAAAGAATCACAAACTCAATTAAGATAAATAATATTAATGAGATTCATTTCACATGTCATGAAATGGAGAATTCTTAAAACACTCTCAATATAACATATTTGTCATTGTCACAAATAA
>BQNB010029431.1:0-55736 GCA_026074375.1 Tanacetum coccineum | reverse complement strand
AGCTTTTATGTTTTGTTGAATTATATGTTCATTGTGTAAACTGTTTCATTGATAATTCTTCTTAATATTAAAGATTAGATTCCGCATAATATTTAATACGTTCAAACACAGTTTCTACTATATTTGTGTTAGATTTATCTAATATAACTAAACCTTAAACAAGCTTAAGGAATTCGATCTATTAAAGTGGGATCAACACTTAAATTTGATACTTTTACGATTATTTCCTTGTTTTCATGTAAAATGCAAGTATGTGACAAGAAACAGTAGAAAAGGACATAAAAATGAAGAAAACGCGTATTCTTACGAAGGTTTACAACGTAACACCTACGATAGTGTTACACCGTAACATATTCAAGGCAAGACACGTCACCTAGCAAGATTACGGTGTAAGCACACTAAAGGTTTACGCTGTAACATCATTATTATTATAGGATGAGTCATCCTAGTCAGCGTTACGGCGTAACATGGCTAATTAGTTACGTTGTAACATATTTTATGCCTACAACATGGAAAGCCTCGTCAGTACTTTACTGTGTAACACTCTACAAGGTTACGCCGTAACATATTCGTAATCTATAAATAAAGGCCTCATTCAGCCACTTTAGCATCATCTATTCCACCAAAGATCCAAGGGGTGACCAAGGCCTCAAAAGCTCGAAGAATTCCACTAAAAGTCCATGGGAGATCACACTTACATTACTTTTATATTTAATCATTCATAAACCACATTTATAAGAATTATGAGTTTTCAATCTATGATTACCTCTATTAATTCTTGCTTTGTTGTTGCCATGAGCGGTTAAGCACTTTAAGTGCTGGCCTAGTTATGAATTTACTATCGTTATAATGTTT
The DNA here is from genome assembly GCA_026074375.1 of Tanacetum coccineum. NCBI lineage: Eukaryota > Viridiplantae > Streptophyta > Magnoliopsida > Asterales > Asteraceae > Tanacetum > Tanacetum coccineum. Next base: position 54,881 of record BQNB010029431.1, on the reverse strand, counting down.
GTTTCCTGTTAAATCATGGTTTTGTTGGATATCCTTTTGACTATCATATAGCCCTGTGTTTTGGTAGTATTACGGGTGGTTTAGACCCTGTTAGTCCTGTTATTAGGTTACCAATTAAACATGGGATTAATAGTGGTACTAGGATAGGTTTCAAACCCTATCCCTAGTGTAGGAACTAATCCTGCTACCGCCTCTATCACTTAATATACTTAAAAAGCACAGGAACTCTTTCAAAGAGGGTTAATAATCTGTTTAGGTTAATGGACTAGTTCTTGGGATAGTTGGGATTAATCACTATGACCTGGTTGCCCTACCTTCATAACCTTCGAGGGATTCAGGATCAGAAGGATTATAGGGCAGACTAAATATATCCATTCAGGTCTGTTGACTTTAAAACCCACTAATGAAACCATGGTATAACATTATACAAGAAAACATAAGTTATGACGGTAGTAATGAATTGACTAGGCTAGCACGTTTTTCTCCCTGATTACTTCTATCAATTTACTTTCTCACAGTTTACTTTCCTGTTATCTTACAAACCAATCTTAAACTATTTTCAATACGTGACAATTCAAATTAAAACTAATTAGAACTTAGCTCTTGGGACGACCTCGGATTTACCATCTCTACACTAATCACGATTGGGTTCTCTGCCCGTTAGTATGTTTATCAGGTGAATCGAGTTTTATAAATTTAAAACTTGGTAAATAAATATTTAAAATAAAATACGCATCAACTGACGAGTTTCAGAGGACCAAACTAACGGACGTATACCATATCGGATTTTAGATGTTGCGGGTTGAACATCTACACAGGCACATTATTGGCATGAATTTGCACACATACAAGTTGTAGCTTCAGTGTCAGGAGCTTAGTGCAGTCGTAATTACATTTTATGATTTTGTATGTGTTATATTATTTCACACATTGAAATCTTGCGGCCCCACATTTACACTTACATAAACCTATGAACTCACCAACTTTATGTTGACACTTTTAAGCGTGTATTTCTCAAGTAAATAAGCTGCATGCCATTCTTGATGTGCATTAGAGTCCAAACTTTTCAAGAATACATTCATGGATTTTTGTATGCATACAAACTATCATTGCTCGTTGTACAAATTTAAATCTTTTATTTTGATGCAAATTATCAAGGCAAATGTTATAACTTATTTATTTCAATCAAATCAATGAGGTTACCTTTTAAATGACTCATTTAGAGGTCATTCTCTTATATCTTGTGCTATTGTATTATAAAGTTAACGTCCCTGGTTACAATTCTGCTACAACATACTTTGGGTGTTACAGATTGGTATCTAGAGCCAAAGTTATAGAGAACCATGTCATATATTTTTACCTCGACTATAACCATTTTCACAAACATTGCATCACTTAAACTTTTCATGTGCATACACTACTTGCTTACATTATTTGCTTACATGATTTATATTCGTGCTTACCTTATTTTGCATATATTTCTTCACTTGTCTTATGTATTATACTTATATAATCCTTTAATTGTCACAGCACTATCACCACCCCTCATCCTACACCTTTTCATGCTACTACACCACGTGCTAGAGTATTTGCTCCATTTGTCATCATATCTGATTCTGATGATAAGATTACTACCTTACCCGTTAGACCCACACCACCATTACCAGATCGCACACCGGCTTTGTATGGCTACCCACTGGATTCTGGTGACGACTCATCAGACGAGGATCTGAGTAAGACTGTTGGGTTACTCCACATTCAGACTGCTTCAACGTCAGCTGTTCATCCACCATCTACCCGACCCTTACCTACTAGCCCTGCCTTTTCCAGTCGACAGGGAAAGGAGATCTCGATGCCACTAGGCTACATAGCAGCCATGGATCGATGGAGATTTGCACCACCATCCATCTGTCATCTACTACTTCCATCAGAGATACCATCATCATCATCACCACCATCATTCTTGCCATCATCATCTTCACCACCACCATCACTTTTACCATCCTCATCTCGTAAGAAATCCAAATCACCCTCACCATTACTACCACTATAAGTATCACCATCACCACTACCATCATCACTACCAGCAACAGTACCACCACCAGAGTATGTTTAGTCAGTTAGGATGACATAAGGATCCTGCGTGCTAGTTTGGTATCTGCCATACAGGAGACGATGACCCTTTGGGCTAGAGTTGGATTGTTGAAGCAGCACGATGTAGTTACTTGAGATTTACTAAGGATTGCTAGAGGCAAGATCACACGGTTACAACTTCGAGTAGTATATGCTGAGCATGAGTCCAGAGAGATACGAGAGTTTTGGGTGACCGACAGACTTGAGATCATAGTGTTTTGTAGCCGAGCCGAATACACAGAGAATTGTCTTGAGCAGACCCATGAGAGGCAAATTGTAGTCGAAGCTCAGAGGACTAATATGATAGTGCATGATATGAAGGCATTGGGTGCTAGGGATAAGGCTGTAGAGCAGCAAGCTAAGACTCTACAGGTATCACAAGGAGCCGCTCAGATGGGTGTCAAAGATTTGATAGAGTCTCATGAGGCTAAAAGGCTCGAGATAGCCAAGCTATAGAGTGGAGCAAAGGATATAGAGGCTAGTTTTTAGGAGATTGAGAGGCACCTTGGCCCATAGACAGATAGATTAGTCATTGTAGCTTCTTTTGTTTGTATCTTACTAAAATTGAGTATTACTCGGTTGATAGCGTTAATGAAAAACTCGTATTCTTTTATTTATTTAAAATGATGTATTAAGTATTAACCTACGTTGTTGGTTATGATTATGCTATTTTTTGATGTTGATTTATTTATGCCATGGTTGCCTTTATCTTATACCTCTACGTATCATAGTCTCACTTTACATATATGTTGTGCTCATTGCGTGTCGTGATTTTACCTTGGATGAAATCTCATTATATATTATATTTCTTATGATTTTAAGGAAACAATGACAACTAAGAATCAATGGATGAGTTTTGTGGAAATCGAGCAGATTGTAGCCCAGCGAGTGGCTAATGCTATCGAGACTATTTCTATCTACGAGGCAAAGACCCGCGTGGCTCACGACTTAATGAACCGGGTCGAACAGAAGGAAGACAAGGTAGTAGAAAATGCTAACAACAAGAGGAAGTAGAAAGGTAACCACGGTGGAAGTTCTAGCCAAAACAAAGGACATAAAGTGATTAGAGAACACGCTGTCGGGCCAAGCAACAAGAAGGTTTATGCTGGGAAGCTACCTCACTTCAATAGATGTAAACTGCACCACATTGGACCATGCTTTATGCATTGCAGTAACTGCAAGCGGGTTAGTCATCTAACTAAAGATTTTAGGGCCCCCATTCCTGCAACCACATCAAGACTCTTAGTGGCAAAACAGATGACTGAAGTTACATATTATGAGTGTGGAAGGCTAGGACATTACAAGAGTGATTGTCCAAAGTGGAAGAATTAGAACCAAGTGATCAAGCAAGGGAAAGGAAAATCTCGTGGAGACTCTAGTATCATGAGGTTTAACATTAATACTTAGGGAGAGACCCCAATTTAGAACTATCTTAGACTATACTTCCTATTTGCGCTTGTACTCTCTTTTAAATTTCATTGTATGTGTGGATGATTTAAATTTCCCTATCAAGTTAATGTATCATTAAAATTTATCAAAATTACTTTAATTCTCTATTTAATTATGCAAGCCACTCCCCAAATTATTATAATTCTATAAGCCTTTTTTTACAATCATCTTATAAACTATTATACTAACATATAAACTATTTTCCTATCGTACTAAAAATCATTTCGTTATCGCTTTATCAACCAATTTATTTTCAGCACGTAAATCATTTTTCTATCATTTTATAAATTATTTTACTACCACATTATAAAAAAATTTCTATCAATAATGAATCATTTCACTAATACTTTGTAAACTGTTTGTACTACCGTAATGAACTATCTTAGCATCACCTAGTAAACTACCATCTTATAAACTATTTCCTACTATCATATTAACCTTATCGCTAATACTAGTAGCCTATTTTATTATCACATGAAAACTGTTTTACCATCACCTCATGAAAATTTTACTATCCCTTATAAGCTATCTCACTATTATTTCTAAACTAATTTACTATCGTATATAAAATAACTCGCTACCATTTTACGAACTAATTTGCTACCACCTCAAAAATTCTTTTGCCATCATTTATAAGTAGTCTATTTATATAAACCGAGTTACCATCACCAATAAACTATTCAACTAATGGTTTTGAAAACTAAATTACTATATATAAACTATCTCGCTATTATCCTACAAACTAAATTACTATCATTCTACAAACTATCCTTCTATCAACTTATAAACTATTTTCTTGACATCTTATATACTACCTTAAAATCAACTCAAAAACCACGATACTACCACCTTATGAATCATTTTGTTTTTATTTTATAAAACTACTTTGTTTGCATCACATGAATTATCTTACTATCACCCCATGAACTATTTAACTATCGTCTTATAAACCATCTTACTGTTATCTCAAAAACCATTTTATTATTATCTTATAAACTACATTGTTCCAATCTTGTAAATTATTTTGTCACACTATAAAACCATTTTGATACTATTATATACATAACGTTAATTTGACAAAAATGAGCATTGCATCATTAGCCCTCAATTATACATAGCCTGATCACCTAAGTCTAATTCAGGAGAAACTGTACCGTGTTGGGAGTAATCACCTTAAAACCTTTTGACAAAAATCAATTTTCTACTTATATCCCTGAAAAGCAAAATTTTATGTGCTTATCCATAAAACATGTATGTCACAAGAAACTAAATTAGTAATCATATTTACTAAGTAGACCTTTACACCACCTTACTATATAGACTCGACATCATCTTACGTCAAATCTTATGTCGAAAAGTCAAGATGCATCGCTAGTCACCCTAGGACAATCCGCCAACGAGTTTGCTCGTCATCAAGGAATTTAATAAATCACCCATTCAAACAACGACGTAATACCATAAAACCTAGTAGTCATGACGCCATCATGGGCGTAGATTTGTTATCACCCTTGAAGGGAAAATATCATAGCTGACACTTTAAGCCGAAAAAAGAACGGATCAAGCCATTACGAGTTCAAGCCTTAGTTATGACTATTAGTTTGAATTTTCCCGTGTAAATTTTAAACGCTCAAGCCGAGGCATGGAAAGCAAAAAATATCAAAATTGAAGACTTAGGAGGTATGATCAAGAAACTTGAACCTCGTGTAGACAAAATGTTATGTTTGGAAAACAGAAGTTGGTTACCATGCTTTGGTGACTTAAGAGCTTTGATTATGCACGAGTCGCATAAGTCGAAGTATTTAATCCATCCAGGTTTCAACAAGATGTACCCTGACTTGAAGAAATTGTATTGGCGGCCCAACATAAAAGCAGAAATTGCCACCTATTTTAGCAGGTGTTTGACATGCTCGAAGGTCAAAGATGAATACCAAAAACTATCTCGTTTGTTGGTACAACCTGAGATACCCCAATGGAAGTGGGATAACATCATCATGGATATTATCATGAAGCTACCTAAGACATCAAGTGGTTGCGATACCACTTGGGTGATTGTTGATCATCTTACCAAGTTTGCTCACTTTTTGCCAATGAAAGAAACTGATATGATGGAGAGACTGACGAGACTTTACTTGAAGGTAGTGGTCTCAAGGCCTGGTGTGCAGGTCTCTATCATCTTTGAAAGTGATAGCAGATTTACATCGCATTTCTAACAGTCGCTCTAGAAGGATTTGGTACTTGTTTGGATATGAGTACTTCTTATTATCCGCAGACCGATGGACAAAGCGAGAGAACCATTCAAACTCTTAAAGATATGTTACGCGCCTGCATAATAGATTTTAGAAATGGGTGGGATAAGCATTTGCCGCTAGTGAATTCTCATACAACAACAATTATCATACCATCATCAAGGCTGCACCATTTGAAGCACTCTATGGTCGCAAGTGTCGATCATCTGTTTGCTAGGCCGTGGTCAGAGATGTTTAGCTTACTGGCCTCGAAATCATTTACGAGACTACCGAGAAGATCGTACAAACTAAAAGCAAAATTCAAACCGCACGTGATTGTTAGAAGAGCTACATTGATGTGAGGCGTAAGCCTCTAGAATTTCAAGTAGGAAAGAAGGTTATGTTAAAGGTTTCACCTTAGAAAGGGGTTATCCGTTTTGGCAAACAGGGGAAGTTAAACCCGAGGTATATTGGACCTTTCAAGGTGTTAGCAAAAGTAGGAACCGTTGCTTATAGACTCAAACTTCCTTAACAATTAAGCAGAGTTCATAGCATGTTTCACGTGTCTAATTTAAAGAAGTGCTTGTCCGATGAATTGCTCATAATTTTGTTGGACGAGATCCATATTGATGACAAATTACATTTCGTTAAAGAACCTGAGGAGATTATGGACTGAGAGGTCAATCAATTGAAACAAAATCGCATTCCTATTGTCAAGGTTCGATGGAACTCTAAGCTAGGTCCAGAGTTTATATGGGAATGTGAGGATCAATTTCAGAAGAAGTACCCACACCTTTTCGCCAACCCTACACCTTGGTCAAATGCCACGACTTGAGCTTTGGGGACAAAGCTCTTCTAACAGGGGAAGACTGTGACAATCCACATTTTCAGGTCATTTTATGTCAATAAACTCAAAACTATTTACTTTGAAACTTTACGCGTTTAATTTTAATTATATCCGTTAAGATAAATTGCGAAAACCAAAAATCAACAATTGACGTAAACCAGCATTAAACAAATAAAAGTTTACGTCAAGCAAGTTTTATATAATTATTACGAAGATAATTTATAACTTTTCATATTTTATTTTTATACGTTACGTAAAACGCTTACGTTTCGCGTTATGAACTTTCATGCATGAGTGTAAACTATGCCACCGTTACCAATACCCATAATATTTATACCATAACAAAAATTAAATATTTCCCTCCTTCAAAATCAACCCAACCGGTCACCTTTAGTCTACACAAAACAAATACCATTTTTGCAAGTTTATACCATGTGCTAAAATATCTAGTTCTTCCAAAATCAATACCAACTTTCTTACATGATTCTTACACACACTAGCTCAACACTCCTTCCCTCTCTCCAATCCCTTACACACACCATCCCCCCCCCTCCTACCCTCATTTAACTTTGTTTTTACTTATAAAATATCTTCCAAGCTAGATAAACTCTTTTATATAATAAACAATTCACTAGTATTTGATTTCATTCACCAAAATCAACCTATCTCTCTTCATTCTCTCAAAAATCCACGGCACCAAAAACAACTATACAAGTTTCCATTGTTTTCTATTTTCTTGATATTTCTAGCATACAAGGGTGTTCAAGGTTCATTTTTAAGGTGTTTTAAGGTGTTTTCAAGTTTGGGTTTCAAGAATTAAGTTAGGGTTTTATCCATTTCAAGGGTGTTCAAGCTTATTTAGTTTTATAAGTTATTTCATGTTTTTATTCATTATGTTATCAAAAGTCAGATGGGATTCGGTTAGTTTGGATGATTGTTGATTGTGAAAGAGGTTGAGGTGATTAGGTTAAAAGGTTTTGTTGTGTAAAATTGAGGTTAGATTATAGATTTTGGAATGTATTTAAACCCCCTTAATAGCCGACACAAACAGTAAAGATAGGAAATCTTGACAAGTTAAAACCTTAAAAATATGTTAGCACACTTAAATACGATTCCGTGCATATTAAGAACTCAAAAAACGGACTTAAAATGAAGAAGTTATGATCAAAACAAAATTTGTAACAATACCGATAAAAGCAGTTTTTTTTAACAAATCTGACAGATTTAGTTTGTAATGAGTTTTACCCCTTTCGGTTCTGAATCGTAAAACTAGAAAATTGCTCGGAATGATTTTTTGGAAAAGTATCGCGAGTATTGAAACCCGAAAGTATAAAATAGAGGAGTTATACTCAAGCAAACTTGGACTATTTTTCTGAAATTACCATAAATTTTCTGCGCACATTTTATTAAGTGTAAAAGTTGTTAGAATCGTAAAATATTGTTTTTGAACGTTTTTCGGATCCGTTTCGACTATAAAAACCTTAGGAAATAATATAGTATCACTTGTATTATATTTATACGCGTTAAAAACTTTATAAAAAGTATTTTAAAAACTAGTTACATTATAAGTATATTGACGTAAAAATAATAAAAATAGTAAATCAAGCGTGTTAGACTATAATTAATTTTCGAACAATTAGAAAATATTACGAACGTATATACTTGGAAATTAAATGTTAAACTTAACGTAAACACTATTTTGACTATTAAACTAAAATACAAACTATTAGGTGATGATATAACAATATAAAATATAGTGCATTATTTTATATTTACTTGCATTATTCTAAATCGACATATAATTAAATAGGTTGCATACCGGTCTTTTGCGATGACATTCCTGTTGATTTTTTAAAAATTAATTTCATCACTTAAGTTGAGTTTATAGCCCCGCTTTACTTGTTTAACATTATTTACAAATCTCGGGGTGAGATACATGCCTTATTTTACATTTAGACGCAAGTACTCTTTTAAACAAATTACGAGTTTGCCTAAGTAACGATAACCCATTATGTCCAATATCATGAACGGTTAATTACTTTGTATAAGTGCATGTGTTATAAATAGATCTATTTAGGATTGACATCCCCGTTCGGGTAAGTAGCACTTACTAGTTTGGGAGGACTGAACTAACAGAAGTATTACCATATCGGATTTTAGATGTTGCGGGTTGAACATCTACATGGGGACACTATTGGCAAGAATTTGCACACATACAAGTTGCAGCTTCAGTGTCATGAGCTCAGTGCAGTCGTAATTATATTTTTTCATTTTGTATGTGTTACATTATTCCACACATTGAAATCTTGCAGCCCCACATTTACACTTACATAAACGTATGAACTCACCAACTTAATGTTGACACTTTTAAGCGTGTATTTCTCAGGTGAATAAGTTGCATGACGTTCTTGATGTGCATTGGAGTCCAAACATTTCAAGAATACATTCATGGATTTCTTTATGCATGCAAACTATCATTCCTCATTGCATAAATTTAAGTCTTTCATTTTGATGCAAATTATCGATGCAAATGTTATAACTTGTTTATTTTAATCAAATCATCAAGGTTACCTTTCAAACGACTCATTTAGAGGTCGTTCTCTTATATCTTGTGCTATTTTATTATGAAGTAACGCCTCCGATTACAATTCCGCTGTGACATATTTTGAGGTGTTACATAAGATCCTCTGAGGTGGAGATGGATCTTGCAGGAAGACGTTCAAGCCAATTGTTAGCTTGATCGCGAAGGGAAAATTGAAATAAACACAGGCGCGTCCTTTCCCTATTTGTAACATCAAGGTCAAGTGAGTCCATAAGTTTTAGAAAATCCTTAAGATGTTGGTTTGGATCCTCGGACCGAAGTCCGTGGAATGAGCATCTGTTTTGCACCAACCGGATGGTGTCGTATCGCAGAGGCACCACATTATTCCCATCGGGGTTCTCAATGGTATTTTGATAGCCCTAGTAGCTGGGTATGTAGTAATCTCCAAGAGTACGGATAGGATTTTTGTCTCCCATGGAGGTCAACGAAAAGATTTACGAAAAAAATAACACAAAGAAAAAATAGACTAAAGAAAGCTAATTGACGGAAAATAAAATCTCACTAGAAAGGAATATAGTGAGTAGATCTAAGCTAAACAAAATTCAAAACCTAACTATTCCCTGACAGCGACGCCAAAAACTTGATGTGCGATTGTTGTAGACTTCACAAGAAGTTTTACAACTCCCTAGGCAGTGTACCTAACCGTTGAAGTGTAGTATAGGCAAGACTCAAGGGTTGTTATCGTTCTCAAGGGGAATAGGTTGGGAAGGCTCAAACAGAATTTAACATAGGTCTAAGGGGTTGAGAGAAGATTTTTTTTGTATTTTTATGTTTTTATAATAGCAGGTAAAAATCATAGATTTGAGAGATTGGTTGGTTTTAATTAATTAAACTTATAATAATCTAAACTACTTTGGTGATAACTATATGATAAACGAACGTATTTACTTAATCATGCACTACTCCTTAGTTTGCTTCTCCTAATTCTGTTGCTTTGTCACACTTGCGATGATCTGTGTAAGTATTTCCTAAGTTATGAACGAATTACACGAACCCGCCGTCTACGTAATATTCCGTTAAGGCAACGCACAAGTAAGGTAGTATGAAGACTATTACAAGCCCCCTAAGATTACATTAAATGCATTTAAAACACATAAAAGAGATCAACCATATTAGGGGTAAGGTAGTATGAAGATTGTTACCAGATGGTATCCTTTCTACACACTTGCATTTCCCTAGATGTCTATGCCAATTTAATATCTTATTGCTAGTTTTCCAAAGCCTAACGTGCACATCCATCAAAAGAAGCAACATTAAAAGGATCTACAAACTAAGTTTCATGCAATCATAAGTAAATACTAAAGGGATCTAGCCTAACATGTTACAAGGAAGTGAAGAACAAGAATCAATCATGCAACACATAAACATATTGAATGATAAAAGATAGGAGATCTCACAAGATTAAAACATGTAATTAAGGTTGCTACAATGGGGTTTTGACACCCTAAAAACGCCCTAAAGAGCAGCTATAATTGTATTGTAATATTAGGGTTCAGTTCCCAAAAGTTACACATTTAAAAAGCCTAAAACGAGTTTGTATATATAGGAAATAGGCCGCGATGGCGTCGTAGGTTTTCTGACATCGTCGCTTCGCTGAATATTCTAGGGTATCTTTTGAGGCGGTTACGTTTTGACGCCGTCTTAGAAATCCTGACGCCGTCTCTTGTATGATATGACACTGTCGCTAGGAATCGCGACGCCGTCTCTAGGCACTGTACGGAATTCTTCAAGAGACTTTGGTGTAGAGTCGTAGTCTTGTCCGTTTCTTCACCAATTGAGCCCAAGTCACGTGTATTCCCTCCAAAAGCCATCCAAGTGCTAAAAACACAAAAACAAATGATTAAGCACATAATCTTGGCATATTTGCATGATTTAGGGTATTAAATGACCCCGAAAAAGTATATAAAATGACACCTCATCACACATACAAAAAAGAGTCATCTGAAAAATATGAAAAGATGATTGTGTCATTCTATGTAGGTAATTTATTTATGTTTTCAAGTTTTAAAATTATATTTTTCCGACTTTACCTAAAACAACACTTTAACGGGTAGTGTACCAGATCAAATGGAGTTTCATGGTAAGTAGGGTGTCAATCACTAAGAGCGAGAACTAATCTTTTATTTTATCAATATTTTGTTTAACTAAACTAAGTTAATTTAAATTATGTTAATTCTATTCTATGTCAAACCTATGCTAAACCTATGTTAATCCTAATTCTAAAGGATAAGGGGGAGTGATGTTCAACCTGAGAGACTGGCACAGGTTTGGTGGTAACTTAGATCAATTTAAGACATAATAACACATGCAAAAAGACAGACAAAAGATAGAAGAACGGTCTAGCTAAATATAAGAAAACTGTATTAACCATGATTAATCCAATTAAAACGTTGGTTTGTTTATTTAGTGCAATGAGTACTTATCTTGAGGCGGCATATCATTCCAAGATTTAGGCAGGACTTCTTCCTAAAACCTAGACACGTAGAATTCCGTCACAATTAAACGCATCCATATAGAGCATCCTATTTGATGACTATAATATATCTTAGGTGATTAATAATGTGATCTTATTAAACCCTAGCTCATAGAGACTACCCATTTACTGCTTAATGGCTATTTATATTATAGTAGTCTACTGTCCAAGTCTTTACCTAAAGAATCAGTACGTTATTTATTAATCCTTGGTCACCTGCTAGTCTAACTTTTTCACATATTCTGAAGGTAAAGATATGGCATTAATTGTGGTCCTATTGATCTAGATATACAAATCACTATATAGATAGCCATCCCAGCATCTAGCTAACTAGGTCGGTATCACTAGATCCAGTTGAATGATAGGTCGCATACAAAAGCACATAAACAAGTATAAATTGATAAACATGAACAAGCAATCATTGATAAATTAAGCATTCAATATAAATAAACCAAACATTTAAATCTTCATAATCATGGCTAATACCCAAGGGTATTAGCCCTTAATCATTATAATCAATACAAAAGTAATAATCCAACCAAGGTAAACTAACCGAGTTAAATGAATGATACCAAGAATTGAACAATTACAAGAGTATAGGAGATTACAAGGTGTTTCCTATCGAATTTATAGCTTTGCTTGACCTCTTCTGCTCTTCTAGTCTTCGGAAAATTGACTTTTGTGGTTAAGGTATCGAAAATATGATCAAGCACACTGAAAACCAGTTTTTAGGTTTTCTATTTATACTGTCTGGAATTTGGTCGATACAGCATATCGAGATAGTTGAATACGGCGTATTAGGGGTTTCTTGGAGTAGGTACCATGTTAAATATCTTTCAGAATATTTTATTACTTTATATTGAATATAGCGTATGGATGTATCCTGGATACGGCGTATTGGACTTTGTATCTTCGTGGTTTCTTGTGAAGTGCAGGCACAAATACGTCATATCTTCTTTGATGGATACGGCATATAGGATGTCAGAATCAGTTTCTTCATATTTCTTCATTTAAGTTCTAGAATGCGTGCCTTTTTGCTAATCTTCACCAAGTACTCCATAATTACTGCATTCTAAAATATAAACGATTAAGTAACAATTCTTGCAATAATTATACAAAATGGGTTATTTACATGGGATAAATGATGCTACAAAAGTGACGTTATTTGATGTCATTAAATATCCCCCCACTTGAATCCTACTTGTCCTCAAGTAGCCTTTAGAAGTTTATAAAAATGTATCCCTAAGGATTTTTTTCTGTTAAGCATTTATTTGATCAATTACAAGTACACAACCAAACACCTCATAAAATAGGAAGATGAAAAGACTCAAATCACTCAACTAATCTATGTGATAACATGTAACTAATTCACTCAATTGCTCGGTCGTAATAAGTATTCTATCATAGGCTTGGCAAGGATACACATCTCTACCACTAGATCTAAGGAGTAACAAGTTTATAAAGGTAAATTGGGTTTATTTATAAGGCTTAAAGGGTTGATCACTTTATCTAGTTTCTACCGATACCAATATTCTAGAAAAGGCATACATACACACCCATAACGATTGGATAGACACATATGATTGCACTCAAACCTTAACTCGAATAAGCTAAAGAATAGGACTAGTGAAGTGATATAGGGTTTGGATCTTCTAACTTTTACCAAAAGTAATAAACCAACAAGGTGGCTGAATCACACATACATGGCCGTAACGACGGAATACATATGCATGAGTCGATCACATCCTCATTCGAGTAAAACCTAAGGTTAATCGTTAGGAAATGGAAATAAATTGTTGTTAAATAAAAATTTACGAAACAAATAGATTAGGTCCAAACAGATAAGGTACAAGTTGCTAGATACTTTTTTCCGGCCGTTACCATGATAAAGACTTATAAATATTTACACAAACGTCTTGATCATTGATAAAAAACAACAACCTAAGTTGGCGTTCCTGTAACGGTCAACTCCCAATCATCCCATACTTTATATACTTTTACAAAGACAAGTGGCGATATCTACCACTTTATACAAAACTTTACATAGTTGATTTATAACCATGTATCAACGAATAATCGATCCTTCAAATAATACCATTGGTTTAAGCTTTAATGAACCGACTATCTTTAGATTTTCCTCTTCTTTTTTTGTTGCAATTTTCTAACTTTTTTGATTTTTTTAAACATACTATGTTAGGAACACGAAAGTGTCGGTCAATTCCATAGATATCATTAGATAGCTCGTTTAGTTATTTTTTAGAAACTTACTAGGCTAGTTAGTCCAAGGCCCATGGAAAGCCCATGAAAGCCATGTCCATTATCCGGCCATAGGAAGTATATAAACCCTCTCAATGCCTTAGAGAGGGTGTTGGTTGTTCATTTTTCACACACTTAATGCATTTTCTTTCTATGTTTACTTTCTCTCTCTAAAGTGTTCATCCATCCACTCTCTCTCTAGAAATATCTATCTTTCCCTCATCAAGTATGTTATTAGTTATCCCTCAATTAGTATCAAGAGCCATGGAGTGGTGTGTTTAGTTTTTGTGTTTTACATTTGATTCGTGTTGTTTTTCTTGCAAAACCGTACGTATTTTTCTCATTTTTCTTTGTTTTTGAAGCTCATCTATACACTAAAAGATCATTTACATAGGTAAAGTTGATCTAATATCCTTGGATATAGGTGTATGTGCTTTGAATCATTGAAAAATATCACTTTTGTTCATCTTATTGTGTTCGAAAACCTTATAAAGAACAAAATCTTGATTTGAAAATTTTCGGCTTAAAAACCATAAAGTTTCCATTTTTCTTGTTCTCATAGGAGTGGTAACACTAGTTGTAAAAGAAATTTTGCAAAACAACCATCAAAAAGGTGTCTTTTGTCTTTTTAAAATTTTGATTTTCAGATTAGTTGTAACCGATCTACTCAGGATTAATTGTAACCGATATACTAAGGATTAGTGGTAACCGATCTACTTAACCGATCTACTCAGAATTAGTTGTAACTAATCTAATCAGAATTAGTTGTAACTGATCTAATCAGAATTAGTTGTAACCGATCTACTCAGGATTAGTTGTACCGATCTACTCAGGATTAGTTGTACCGATCTAATAAGGATTAGTGGTAACCGATCTACTCAACCGATCTACTCAGAATCAGTTTCAACCGATCTACTCATGAGCCAGTTTCAACGAATCTACTAAATTTAGTGTCAACCGATCTACTCAAGTGCTAGTATCAACTGATCTATTGTTTTTCTTAGTTGAAACCGATCTACTAAATTTTCAAAATTATACGGTTTATCGATGTGATTTGTAAAATCCCGTAAAACATTCACTTGTCTTCTCGATTTAATCAAAATCATAAAATCCTGTGTAGTTTCAAGAATTAAAACACTTAAAAGACAACTTAATTAGACATAATTTCTTTCAATCACCGTTCGATCAAATAGTAATCTTTTAACATAAAAATTTCTCAATGACGACTCTTGCTGACAAAGCGATTCTTTCGGGTGGTGACAGTCATCCACCTATGTTAGAAAAGGATATGTATGATTCTTGGAAAAGCATAATGGAGCTATACATGATGAATAGATAACATGGACGAATGATTCTTGAATCAGTTGAAAATGGTCCATTAATCTGGCCTACAATTGAGGAAAATGGTGTAACTAGGCCAAGAAAATACTCAGAATTAACTCCTGTGGATGCAATTAAAGTTGATTATGATGTCAAGGCAACAAATATCATTCTTCAAGGTTTACCTCCAGAGATCTATGCACTTGTTAGCTATCATCGAATCGCTAAGGATCTTTGGGAAAGAATTAAACATCTCATGCAAGGAACTTCATTGTCAAAACAGGAAAGAGAGTGTAAACTATATGATAAATTCGATATTTACTTATAAGAAGTGGAAACACTACGTGATTTCTACTTGAGATTTTCACTACTACTTAATGACATAAACATCTACAATATGAAACTAGAACAATTTCAAGTAAATACAAAGTTTTTAAACACTCTTCCTCCTGAGTGGAGCAAATTTATGAATGATGTCAAACTAGTTTGGGATTTGCATACAACTAACATTGATCAGCTTCATGCATACTTGGGACAACACGAATTTCATGCAAATGATGTTCGTTTAATGCATGAACCCAACTCAGATCCGCTTGCTTTAGTTGCAACTCATCAACTGATACAGTCTCCTTATCAAACTCATCAAAACTCATACCAAAACTCTTAATTTCAACCACAAGTTTCACTATATCAGTCTCTACAGTATGGATTATCTTTTTAGTCTCAATAATACTCAACCAATCAAACACCTCTTTCAATCACTTATCCATCCAATGATTATCAATCATCATCAGTTCACCACAACATTTATTCTCCATCATCATCTATCCCTCAATCGGAATATGCTCCCTCAGTTAACCAACAACTTGAATTTCACCAACCAAACTTGGGTCTAATTGTTCTAGTGTTCAGGTAAGGTAACGATCCCATTGATGCCATAAACCATATGATGTCATTCTTGTCAGCTATTGTCACATCTCGCTATTCTAATACCAATAACCAGCTGAGGAATTCGTCAAACCATAAGCAACAAGCTACCATTAATGGTGGAAGAGTGACCTTACAACCAGTATAGGTGAGGCAAATTTCTTTGGCTATGGGTACAACTAGGACCCACACTCAAGGAGCAAGTAGAAGCAATTCTGGGAAACAAAGGACTGTTATTTGTTACAACTGCAAAGGAAAAGGACACATGTCCAAACAATGCACTAAACCTAAAAGGAAAAGGGATGATACATGGTTTAAGGATAAAGTGTTGTTGGTAAAAGCTTAAGCAAATGGTCAAATTCTACATGAACAAGAGCTAGCATTTTTGGCAGACCCATGAATTACAGAAGGTCAATCCACACAGACATTCATTTCCCACACTGCCACTTATCAAGCCGATGATTTGGATGCATATGACTCTAGTTGTGATGAACTCAACACTGCCAAATTTGATCTCATAGAGAATTTATCTCATTATGGTTCAGATGCTCTCGCTGAGGTAAACAATCATGATAATATGGATAACAATATGATAAATCAAGTTGTGCAGGCGATACCGTCTTCTGAACAGTCTAGTGTTATGAATCATTTAGAGACCAAAATAACCAATGATAGCAATATCATTCCTTATTCTCAATATGTGAAAGAATTACAACATGCAGTTATTCAGAATTCTAACTCATCTGCACAACAAGATACACTGATATTATCTGTGATAGAACAAATGAAAACCCAAGTAATTAATTACACCAAGATTAATCTGGACAATAAAAGTGTCAATGATACTTTAACTGCGGAGCTTGAAAGATATGAAGAACAAGTTAAAGTTTTGAAAGAAGGACAGAATATTGATTTAAAGAGCCGAGATAACGTTTCAGATTCATGTAAACTGCCTGTCGAGATTGATCATCTTAAACAAACTCTTTTTGAACATTTAAAAGAAAAAGAATCTTTAATGCAAACAGTTACTCTTCTTAAAAATGATTTTAAGAAAGAAGAATCTAGAAACATTGATAGAGAAATTGTTTTAGAAAAGAAGATCAAACAGCTAGATAATATTGTTTATAAAAGAGATCAATCAGCACAAACTGTTCATATGTTGACAAAACCATAGTTTTTTTATGATCATGCCACTAAACAATCTCTAGGTTTTTAAAATCCTTTCTATCTGAAGAAAGCTCAGCAATTGGAACCAATGCTTTACGATGATGATGTCATTAAAACCACTAGTGCTATTGTGATTCCTGACTCTGAAGAGACCCTAATGCTTGCTGAAGAGAGTCGTTTAAAAATGCTTTTAAAACAACAAGATCCAATGGTTTTAGAAAAGAAAGTTAATACCACCCCAGTTGATTATGCTGTTCTCAGCCAACTTTCTCAGAATTCTTTTAAAACAACAAGATCCAACGATTTGTTCCACAAACTGAATTATCTACTGAACAAGACTTTTGGTCTCAGAATTCTATGAATTCCTCAGATCCTAGTCCTTCTTGTAGACCCACCAAAGTCGAGGTTCCAAAAGAACTTCCTAAAGTCAGCATGGTAAATACAAGTTTGAAGAAACTTAAACATCATCTTGCTGGCTTTGACGTGCTTGTCAAAGAAAGAACTACGACCACATCCGTCACTGAGGGAATGTGGGGGTTTAAACATACAAAATCTTGTTTTAGGGATGAAATTATTCCATTTGTAAAAGCACTGAGGACATATTCAATACATTCGATCAATATTTAATTGATGAACTTACTAAAGCCTAAAATTTCTTTCATCAAATGGAATAGGCTGTGGAACAACATAGTTTGGAGTCTAAAATGTTTGAAGTTAAAATGAGTAAAGTTTTAAATGAGAACGAACGACTCTTAGAACAAGTCATTAGCAAAGATATTATGAATATTGTTATGAATTCTACTCTGGATAATGCTTCTGTAAATATGCATGAATGTAAAAGGTTTCTCAAACTTGATACTGAGCTTCTCAACAAAAAGGATTTCATTGAAAAAGAGACTTACGATAAACTGTTCAGAAGTTATGCAACTCTTGAAAAACATTGCATCTCTTTAGAAGTTAAAACTCAACTTAATCAGGATATTTTTCAAAGGGACAATTCTGTTTCAAATCAAAGTGCTCCAAATTTTGATCAATACTTTGAATTAAATGAATTAAAAGCTCAGTCATAAGAGAAAGACACGGTCATAAGGAAGTTGAAAGAGAGAATTAAATCTTTAAGTGGAAATATGAATAAGGATAAGGTCAAGAAGGACATAGAAGAGATTGAAACGATAAATATTAAATTAGATCATAGGGTGTCAAAGCTTATTGCTGAGAATGAATATTTGAAACGGACCTATAAGCAACTTTATGACTCGATAAAACCAACACGTATTCTATCAAAAGATCAATGTGATGCTTTAATTAATCAAGTGAATTAAAAGTCTGTGGAAATCTCTGATTTAAATATGAGTCTTCAGGAAAAAGGTTTGGTCATTACAGCTCTCAAGAATAAATTAAGAAAACTTAAAGGAAAAGATTTAGCTAATAATATTGTTACCAAACACACTATTGCTCCAAAAATGCTTAAATTTGATGTAGAACCAATAGCCCCTAAATTGTTGAACAATAAGACAGCTCACTCTGACTACCTTAGGCACACTCATGAACAAGCTGCGATTCTTAAGGAAGTAGTTGAACAAGGAAAATTCCAAAATCTACTAAATATTTCCTTAGACTCTGCTTGTAAGTATACAAAATGAATTCAGGAGTTGCTTATAATCATCAGACAAACCTGCCCTAGCATCAACAATACTTGTGATAAATTAGTGGCTGTCACCCCAAAGAACAAGGACAAAAGAGTTAGATTCACTGAGCCTGTCATATCCTCAGGAAACACAAACACTAAAATAGATTCATCCTCAAACCTAGTTTCTAACAAACCTATGTTGTCTTCTACAGGAGTAAAACCATCTACTAGTGCTAGCGGAAAGCAACCTTTAGGCAATACCAAGAAAGATAAGATTCAACGACCACCAAGTAGTACTTAGATGAATAAAGTAGAAGCCCACTCTAGGACAGTTAAATATAGTTTGAAAAATAAGAATTGTGTTGTGGAACCTAACAGTACTGCAAATGTGCAGCATTTCAAGCTTAATGCGAATTCTGAACTTCTATGTGTTAAGTGTAATGGTTGCATGCTTTCTGATAATCACAATTTGTGTGTTCTTGATTTTATAAATAATGTGAATGCTCGTGCTAAATCTAAAACTGTTAAGAAAGTTTCAAAGAGAAAAGTTTAAAAACCAATAGGAAAGGTGTTCACAAATATTGGATACACCTGGAGACCTACTGGTCAGACCTTTACTATAGTAGGAAATGTGTGCCCTTTAACTAGGATTACCACAACTGCTGAAGTGCCCGTTAGGAAACTAACTGCTCTAGAAACTGATACACCTAAGCTTGTAGTAACATTGATTTACTTAAGGAAACCTAGGAAATCTAAAACTAATGTCCCTGTTAGCAAACCTAAGATTATTAAATCTATATCTGCTAACAACAAGGAACCCAGTAAATCGTAGGGATCTATAGTTTCTAATGTTCCATCTTCCTCTCTTGATGAATGGAGGTTGTCCAAATTGTTCTCTGGTATTTGGACTCCGGCTGCTCCAATCATATGACCGGAGATCGCTCTCAGCTTACCAATTTCGTCAATAAATTTTTAGGTACAGTCAAATTCAGAAATGATCATATGGCAATGATATTGGGATATGGTGATTATCAGATTGGGAATGTTACGATCTCAAAGGTTTACTACGTAGAAGGACTTAGACACAACTTATTCTTCGTTGGGAAATTATGTGATTCGAACCTTAAAGTTACTTTTCGTCAACACACCTGCTTCATTCGTAATCTAGAAGGTGTTGATCTATTAATTAGATCTTGAGACAACAATCTGTATGCTCTGTCTCTTAGAGATATGATGGCGTCTTCTCATATATGTCTCTTGTCAAAGGCCTTAAAGACTAAGTCTTGGTTATGGCACCAACGTCTATCTTATCTAAACTTTGGTGCAATCAACTATTTAGCTAGACACGATCTTGTTTGAGGTCTCCCTAAGCTAAAATTTTAAAAGGACCATCTGTGTTCTGCGTGTGCTATGGGCAAAAGCAAGAAGAAACCCCATAAACCTAAATCTAAAGACACTAACCAAGAAAAACTTTATCTTTTTCACATGGATCTTTGTGGCCCAATGTGTGTCGCAAGTGTTAATGGAAAGAAGTACATCCTCGTCATTGTCGATGATTACTCTCGATTTACATGGGTAAAGTGCTTAAGATCAAAAGATGAAGCTCTAGATTTCATAATCAAGTTTCTCAAGATGATCCAAGTGTGGCTTAAAGTACCTGTCCGACGAATCAGAACATATAATGGAACTGAATTTGTTAATCAAACTTTGCGTGAATATTATATGAAGGTTGGTATCTCTCATGAAACATCTGTTGCTCGCTCTTCATAGAAAAATGGTGTCGTTAAAAGACGTAATCATACGCTAATTGAAGCTGCCCGCACAATGTTGATTTATGCAAAAGCTCTACTATTCTTATGGGCAGAAGCAGTTGCTACTACATGTTATACCCAAAATCGTTCCATCATACGTCTTCGTCACGGCAAAAATCTGTATGAGCTTTTACATGACAAACTTCCTGACTTATCATTTTTCCACGTATTTGGTGCACTTTGTTATCCGACAAATGATAGCGAGAACTTAGGAAAGTTACAACCGAAGGCTGATATTGGTATTTTCATTGGTTATGCACCGACAAAGAAAGCATTTCAAATTTATAACCGATCTACCAGACGAATCATCAAAACAATTCATGTAGATTTTGATGAGCTGACAGCAATGGCTTTTGAACATAGTAGTTCAGAACCCACACTTCATGAAATGACTACTGCAATAATCAGTTCAAGACTCGTACCAAACACTCATCCTTCAACACTGTATGTACCACCTTCAAGAACTGATTGGGATATTTTGTTTCAACCACTGTTTGATGAAATACTCAGTCCTCCACCTAGTATTGATCCATCTGCACCTGAAGTCATTGCTCTAAATAATGAAGTAATAGCTCCAGCACTCGCTGAATCAATTGGTTCACCTTCCTCAAAAACTATTGACCAAGATGCACCATCACCTAGTAACTCACAAACTTCACCTGAAACTCAATCTCATGTCATTTCCATCGATGTTGAAGAAGAGAATCATGACTTAGATGTTGTACACATGAATGACGATCCATTCTTTGGTATTTCAATTCTAGAAAATGATTCTGAATCTTCTTCTTCAGACGTTATTCCCACTGTTGTGCACACTACTGCTCCTAACTCAGAACATGTTAACAAATGGACTAAGGATCATCCTTTAGATAACATAATTGGTGAACTTGAAAGACCTATTTCCACAAGACTCCAACTACATGAACAAGCCTTGCCTTATTTTGTTACTATGATGCTTTCCTCACATCAGTTGAACCTAAGGAGTTAAATGAATTTGAATGTCTTGAAGTCTGGGAGCTCGTTCCTCGTCCAGATAAAGTAATGGTCATTACTTTAAAATGGATCTATAAGGTGAAACTTGATGAATTAGGAGGAATTTAGAAAAACAAGGCTTGATTGGTTGCTCGTGGTTACCGTCAAGAAGAGGGAATTGATTTTGAGGAATCTTTTGCTCCAGTGGTAAGACTTGATGCTATTCGAATTTTTCTCGCATTTGCTGCTTACATGAATATGATCGTCTACCAAATGGATGTTAAGATGGCATTCTTAAACGGCATTCTGCGCGAAGAAGTTTATGTCAGCCAACCAGACGGGTTTGTGGATAAAGACAATCTGAATCATGTGTACAAGCTTAAGAAGGCTCTCTATGGGTTGAAACAAGCTCCTCGTGCGTGGTATGATCTATTTTCAAAGTTTTTACTCTCTCAGGAATTCTCTAAAGGAACTATGGATCCTACATTGTTCATTAGAAGACAAGGCAAAGACATTCTCATGGTACAAATCTATGTTGATGATATAATCTTTGCGTCTACCCCACCTGAACTATGTGACCAATTTTCAAAAATAATGTGTTCAAAGTTTAAGATGTCGATGATGGGCAAAATCTTATTCTTTTTAGGGCTACAAATTTCTCAAAGTCCCTAAGGCATCTTTCTTAATCAGTCAAAATATGCTCTTCATTCTTTGAAAAAATATGGTATGAAATCTAGTGACCCCGTGGATACTCCAATCCAAACTGGAAGAAGATCCACATGGGAAAGCCGTTGACACACTATCGTGGAATGGTTGGCACCCTTATGTATCTCACAGCTAGTAGACCAGACCTAACATTTGTTGTATGCATGTGTGCCCGGTATCAAGCAAAGCCTACCGAAAAGCACTTACATGCTGTAAAAAGAATCTTTAATATACTAATAGGAACCATTAATAGGGACTCTGGTAATCCAAAGGTTTCTTTATTGCTCTAACAGCTTATGTGGACCTGATCATGCGGTGCCAAGATACTAGACGAAGTACATATGGAAGTATGCAATTATTAGGAGACAGACTTGTTAGCTGGTCATCAAAAAGGCAGAAAAGCGCTGCGATATCTAATACATACGCTAAATATAGTAAGCCTTGTCGGATTTGTGCTCAAAGTCCCTTTGGATAAGAATCACACTTACCGACTTATGGCCTTATATTTCAACAAAATTCCCAATGTAACTGTATCAACAAAAGCGCTATTGCCTTATGCTGCAACAATGTTCAACATTCTCGATCAAAACATATTGACATCAGATTCCACTTCATAAAAGAGCAAGTTGAGAATGGAGTAGTAGAGCTTTACTTTGTCAATACAGAGTATCAGCTAGCGGACATCTTCACTAAAGCCCTTCAGAGAAAGAATTGAATTTTTTATCAACATTTTGGAATGCAAGTTTGATACGCCTGAGACCCTGAAACAATGTCAGAGAAAGCGTAAGAATTTAAAAGCTTTAATGGGTACCTATTAAAATATCATGTATATAATATGTATATATATTAAAAACCAAAAAAACCAAAAAGATTTTTCATTTTCAAAAAACCTTTATAAAAACCAAATAAAAAATAAAAAAATGAGAAAAATATAAAAAGAGGTAATAATGACATGTCTTCTGAAAATCAATAACATTTACGGTTTTAGAAATATTATTTAATAATGATACGAGGTTGTAAATGAAGTTCGAGCAGAAGTTCAAAAGTTTTCAAAATATGCCAAAAATGGCTTGCTATTACTTCAGATAGCAACCCAGTCATCATCATAAATGAAATTTTCAAAAAGAAAACTTGACCTCATAACGGGAATTTATTCTCAGACATGGTCTACTTTATGACCATACAAAGGCTTGTGTTTACTTTGCAACACAACCCGTGCTTTCTATATTCCATAAGTGTACGTATCAGTGCGCTTATGTGTTAAAATAAGAGAAATCTTATTTTATGGTGTTTGTTTTTTTTAAACCTTAAATCATCAGAAAATGCTTTTTAAGGACATTTGATCTCTCAAACAACGACTACAGCTCTTTAAATAGAAAACGGGTCATTGTTTGAGGGGGAGAAAATGTCAAATATCTTCTTAATAAAAAATGCTTTAAAAGGAAAAAGGTTTTTAAACAATAACAGAATATCATTTTTTAAGGAAAGTTAATTAAGTTTAGCTTATGTGTGCCTTAAATGTTATGTGTTTATGCCTTTAGTGAGTAAATGTGTGAATTTAAGTGCTTAGGTACACTAGTTAAAGCATTAGGGACTAAGTGTACCAATGGTTAAAATTTAAAATTCCTAATATAACTTATATTTACAAAATGAAAATGGTATAAAACTAGAGGGGGAGAAAGTGTCAAAAACAAAACTCCTTTTTATAACACTCCCTCACCCGCGTTGTTCCCACACATACTTTCCTTCTCTCCAAGCCATTTTCGAAATTGCCATCTTCCAATAAGCCATCTTCAGTTGTTAACAAGAATTAAGATAAACTAGAAAAGTGTTCTACATAGTCTAAACTACTCACTTCTCAACCAAATTAGGTTTTTACACAGTCTTGATCTCGAAAACCCTAAAAATCATATTAGGGTTCTTGAAATTCAAAGTTGTTCAAAACCTCAAATTGAATGAGGGGTTATGTGTGTTTAGGTGTTGTTACTCGACTAATTCAGTTTTATAAATGGTTAACAGATAAATGAGTTATGGTCAATCTTTATGTATAAAAATTTGGGTTTTTGGGTTAGGATGTTTAAAGTTTGTGGGTTTTGTGTTAGGAAGCTAGTGTACTTATTCTTGAATGACTTTGAGAGTCTAAAACATACCCTTGTTAGTAAAAAATCTTGAATATATGCATCATGTTGTATGTTCATATTCGATTTGAATGTTCTATGCGATTTGTGTTGTTATTGTGGTAATATCTGTGAAATAAGCACTTATATGTTATGCTTATATGATAAAATGCTAAATGATGCAATCTTGAAGTCAAAATCATGTTTGTAAAATTTCAGTGTGAACCGATCTATTGGCTTCCTTTATGAACTGAACTACTAGAACCGATCTATTGGTTTCCTTTAGGAACCAAACTACTGTTTTCCTTAAGCAACTGATCTATTGGTTTCCTTTAGGAACCGATCTACTGGTTTCCTTAAGGAACCGATCTACTACTTTCTTTTAGGAACCAAACTACTAATTTCTTGGCTACACCCATTGACTTCTCTGCCTTCATAATGCGCCGGCTCAATATTGATAATTTGACTCAAGAAGTATTGACCGGCCCAACCTATGATCTTATAAAAGGCATGTGCAAGAGTGTAGTGGAATTGGAGTACCACTTGGAAGAAGTCTTCAAAGCTACTAATGATCGATTAGACTGGCACAATCTCGAAGGAAAGACATATCCCTATGATCTCAGCAAGCCCCTTCCGTTAATTCTGAACGAATGAGGTCGTCAAGTTATCCCCTTGGATCACTTCATCAACAAAGATCTTGAATATCTTAAAGGAGGAAGCTCAAGTAAAAAATACACCACTTCCATCACCAAGACGAAAGCTGCTGATTATGGTCAACTAAAATGGATTGAAGACAAGGTTTCTAGAATATGGAGTCCGGTAAAAGTTGTCTACGTCAAGCATGTTTACTAAGGAACTTATCACTGTGGTCTAAAACGTCAGAAATTCTACGGATATGCCACCAACATGGAATCATCAAAAGACGTCTACTCTAGACACAAGATTATTGCAGTAACCAGCCTCAAGATCATGCAATTTTTTGGCTATAGTCATCTGGAAGAGATTATTGTTCGAAGACAGATGATCAGCTATACAAGTTTAGAGAATGGGACTTCAAATGACTTCGTCGATAAGACATTGAAGATATGTTACTTCTCCTTGTTTAAAATAAGCTGACCAACCTCAACTTAGAAGAAAGGTATGCACTAAATGTAGCCTTACAAATGTTCACTAGACGAATCGTCATTCAAGAACGTGTGAAAGATCTACAATTGGGAGTCGAAAGCTATCAGAAGAAGATCAACCTCACAAATCCAAACACATACCATTCAGATCTCAAAAGAATGACTCCCTACACCACTTATCCTGATATCTAAGGCATTATCTATGAAGACGAAATAAACAGAAATCGTCTGATCCGCACTGATGAACTTCATAAGTTCAGTGATGGCATACTAAACCATGTTCATACTACTCTTAATGATATTGACCGAGGAATTGACATAGATTACTTGACTAAGAGAAAATAGAGTAAACAAGACAAGTAAAGAGCTCGTCTGATGATCAAGGCAATCGATAAGAAGCTCAGAGATAGAAGATTGAAGCGGAACTTTGAAAAGTTTGTTGGTGGAAGACCTTACGGGGGTGACATACGGCTGCTGGAAAGAACCATATGACTTCTCATATGCTATTATCATATATATCAGGTCTATCCTCGTACATAATATACTTGTGAATATGTAAATAAGTAATATAGACTTTTGGTGATAATAAGGAGTGCTCGAGTACAAAGTTTTCAAGAATTTCTTAATAAATTCAAAATCTTTCAAATTATTGTACTCAGCATTGTCTTATATACCCTTAAATACTAAAGGGGAGCATTAAAATGTTCCAATAATCGGCTTGATTAATAATTTTTACATCCTTTCCCTGAAACCATGAATATTTGAATCAAATGATATCCAAAATATCAAGAGATTTGACATTTTTGATAAGGGGAGAAGATGTGATTAAAATATGTGATTAAAATATATGATTTTAAGATCTCAAGTGTACGCTATCCCATATATGTGCTAAACTCTTTCGATTAATCGATGCACATATAAAGGGGGAGCAAATGGTTATGTGTTGGCAAAAATGTGGAAGTACCAAAGATTAACCATTTAATTTACTGTACTAGAGTTATAAGGTGGTTAAGTTTAGGTATTTATTCCCATGATCCAGCCAGAACCGGAGGGATCTACCCAGGGATATTCCACTAGATAGTGTAGTAGTCCTTAGGTATGAAAAAAGGAGTAAAAGTGAGAATAAAGGAAAAGTGCCGACTGAGATGGAGCTAGTACTGGAACAAACCCAACAAGGTACTAGTTATGAAGTCTCGGTAAGCGCTGAAGGGGTTGAAGAATTAAAAAGAAAAGATAAAGGGTGAAAAAAAAGCCCTCCTTACACTTAGGCAGAAACCAGGTCAATACATCTGCTATGAAGAATCACAAAAATCATTGTTGACATTGAAGAAACATCATGGACCCAGTGATGCAATGCACAACCCTACCTAGCCACTCAGAATCTCTCAAAAGATTTCTGTTTCATTTCTCAAAGAGATTACACGTATTTCTATCAACTTTCTCACTCCAAGTTAGTTGGTATTGAAAAGGTGGCAGTCTGCTCCAGCCTCCGATCACTAAAACCAAAGTGCACTACATCTAAAAGAGATCATCCATAAATCTTATTAGGACACTTGACAAAATTATGCTTGTTATCTCACACAATGTGAATAACAAGAAATATATAAAGAGTCTTATGCATTATCCTTGTGATTTTGCAAGAACATCAGAGTGATACTTAAGTAATCACAGTGAAGATGGAAATCTTGCTTGAGCCAACATCAAACAAGCTCATGGTAGGTGACTTGCACGATTCTATATGAATCAAGCTTGTGACAACTGGAAAGAAATGATGGCGCGATTCTAAAATAAATCAAACTTGTTCTAGTAAATGAATTGACGATTGATGATAAATTTTGGAAATGATTAACACTCTCGATGTGTCACAAAAACACTTTAGCAAGTGACACGTCGATTGATTTTCAAATTGATTTTTTTGTTCAATCGGTGAGACTTCGTCTTGCTGGTTTACTCATACTGTGTTATCTACTTTGAGATGCTCCGGTAATGAGAACGGCTAGTGCAGCTGTGAAACCCTGTCTAGGAGATTCTTTGGAATTCTACCTAATCACAAGTAGTATTTATAATGATAAACGGGGAACCGTAGTTATTGCAACCATATTCGACGAAGTGACAAAGACACTCTCGTCCATATCTGTTGATTATTACTAACCTAAACTTGCAGGTACTCCTGACGATTGGTGCAGCTAATCCCTGGGGAGTCATGATTCATAGCCACATGCCCATACCCAACCTACAAATATAAAGACATCATTAAAGCTTAAGTACATGTTTCAAGACTTCCGCTACTCTGATACCGTACATCCTACTTGAAGTGACGAAGTGTTAAAGTTAAAGAACCTCAAGAAAGATGCATTATTAAAGCTTTTCAATTTAACATATCAAGAAAGGTATGAGCATGTCGGTCTAAAAGTCACAAGTTCACAAGATGGCAAAGCTTACAAGATGGCGAAAAGAGATTATGCTTGGTTGATGATCTCAAGATGGTCAAGATCACATATAAGTCAAGCTAAAGGAACAAGCTCAAGCCTAAAGTCAATGATCACTACTTCATATTCACAAGAAAATGAAAAAGAAAAATAAGTATGCAAGCACAAGAACGAAGACCTTCATAGTATGCTAGGTTTAAGATGTAAAATGGCGTGACCTCCCTTAGGGGGAGATTGTTAGGAACACGAAAGTGTCGGTCACTTCCATAGATATCATTAGATAGCTCGTTTAGTTATTTTTTGGAAACTTACTAGGCTAGTTAGTCCAAGGCCCATGGAAATCCCATGAAAGCCATCTCCATTAGCCGGCCATAGGAAGTATATAAACCCTCTCCATGCCTTGGAAAAGGGTGTTGGTTGTTCATTTTTCACACACTTAATGCATTTTCTTTCTATGTTTACTTTCTCTCTCTAAAGTGTTCATCCAACCACTCTCTCTCTCTCTCTAAAAATATCTCTCTTTCCCTCATCAAGTATGTTATAATTTATCCCTCATACTATACTAAGAATCTCGGTGTAATTTCACCATCTTCATGATCATAATAACTCCGGATAATTTCTTCCATGACTCCTTATTCTTCGGATGTACCAATAATTATGATGGTAGTAAAAATACATGAGTTTTGACTACTTTTTACATTCCCATTTCAATGTGTAAATTTCCCAACCATACCAGAGATAGAAAATGACATAAGACACATGAAATATATGCTTTACACTTTAAGCAACTAGCAACTAATTAATGGACTTAATCTAACAGGATAGGCTAAGGTGTAACAAAATAAATAGTTGGTGTTATCCTAAAGGATTGGCTCTACTGGTTTTTCTAGGGGTATCCTACTCTTAAAATGAGAGTAAACAAAAAGGATTTTTAGGTGTAATACTAAAAATTTACCAATTTAAACAAGTTACTCCATCTAAATCCTTAGTACTCATTATTGTTGTCTCGAATAGATATACCAAGCCAAGTTCTAAAGTCTACAACATCATCGGCATACTCATATTTTTGTGAGATTTAGGTAAATATTTGGAAACAAATAAGGCTGAATCCTCACAATATCTAATAATGTGTGCAGGTTATGTAACCAGTAATTTCACAAAAGTGTGCTTTAAAATATTTTAAATTTGAGCATAATTTAAATTTTTGCATTTTAATGTGAAAAATAGGACAAGTAACGCTCTAATTCCCATCCCCCCACTTAAATTATACAACGTCCTCATTGTATAGATAAAACATTAAAAATGGGAAATTAAAAGAATTAGAACGAGAAACTCCCCTGATGTTTTGCTTGGTAGATTCTCCAAGTTGAGTTTATGAGCAAGAATGTGTGTTGTAAATACGTCTGGATACCAGCATGACTACAACACACATAGAATTCCAGATGATTGATACTTCACCAACGTTGTCGATTTCTTTTCCAGCGAGGTCCTGTGCAAAATATATGAAAAACATGCAAAATCCTATCTCGGGTATCCTAAGGTTAATAAAATAATAAAAATAAACTGTACAGGCAGTCAATACGCCGTATCTAAAAACCAGGATACGTCGTATAGAATGACCTGCAAAAAGTATCAATACGAGTCAGTCTGCCAAGTACGCTGTATCATGTGCATGAATACGTCGTATAGACAGATCTGACGATAAAGTTTTAAATGCAGAAAAATTTAGGACTGATAACGTCCAGACATTCAATACGCCATATGGTGTGGAGTGGATACGCCGTATTGATGTCTGGGAAGACAGACTCGATAAAATATATAAAAACTATCTGGGTTGTCTTCCAGGAAGCACTTTTCTTTCAGCTAGTCTTTAAGTTATACTTTTTCTTTCGCTTTCTTCACTCCATCTCATGCACGCTTACGTGCCCACGTGTAAGCCATTCTTTTATTTTTGCATCTCGGATATATTCGGGTCCTAAGTTCAAGACCCCTTGCAGAAACTTTCATGCTTTTGGTATGGATGTGAGATTCCATTTAGCTTGTCATGCACACTCACCTTTAGTAATGGCATGATCTTGTTGCATTGGGCATTGGATAGATGTTTAAACCTTGGATGTGATCGCGCCATTTGGTAAGTCATGTTATCATTACCATTGTAGATAGTGATTAACCCGTCAAACCTTCTAGCTTCCATACATGAAGCTTTGCAGAATGGTTCTCCAAAAATGACACCTCCCATGTCTTGATCTCGGTAGCCATCCATATTTTCTACTACTGCAAAATAAGTTACAACATAAAAAATTTTGACAAATATAGGTATATTTATAAAAGCTCCAACTATGTTCTTTCCTTTGTATTCAACTTTGTCCTTCATTATAGAATTGTAGAGCTTTCTAGACATCATATTAATGGACACAATTAGGAAAACATTAGCATTTACATGTTCAAAACCTATCATGCATGAAAATCTTAAGTTGTAGGCACAATCAATATGGATCTTCTGGTCAAAGTCACAAAAACTAGGGTATTCATCAAAACTTTCATTATTCCTAAGTCTCTCCCATTAGCCTAGCTTCTAAATCAAGTTTCATACGTTCTATTAAACTTAACATGTAGACCCTCTTAATCAAACTACTAGCAGGTTTCACACTTTTAAAAATAATTTTCTCATCCCCTACCCTTAAAGTAATCTTTGTTTTGAACACATCAATCATAGCGTATGCGGTAGAAAAAAATGGTCTCCCAAGGATCAAGGGCACTTTGACATCCTTGGGCATATCTAGTATTATGAAGTCTACAAATAAACAAACTTACCGATCCCTACTAGTACATTCTTAGCTATTCCCTTTGGGTGTTTTACTGTTCTGTCTGCTAATTCAACTGTTAACTTAGTATAAGCTAATTCACCTAAACCTAGATTGAGGTAGGTTGAAAGAGGCACTACACTTATGCTAGCTCTTAAGTCAGCGATGGCATTTTCAAAGCAAACGTTATTAATATAGCAAGGTAAATTGAAACTTCCTGGGTCTTTCTCCTTTCGAGATAGGAAGTCGTCGACATGTGTAGCTCTATAAGAGTAGGCGTCCAATCAATGCAGTCCATACGATCCCTTCTTCTCATCAGAGTAATAATCATTCAAATGACTTGGAAACGGAATAGTCATTCGTCTTGACTCAAACATTAGCTTACTGTTCTGTTGGGCCGATACGATGTATTAGGATGATCCGATACGGCGTATCGGTGTTATATTAGCTTCAACAGTAGTCAATATCGACTTGACATGGTGTCTCGGGTTCATTTTAGTAGAGCTAGGCAAACTTCCAAATCCTCTTTCTTGTAGTACCTTGCTTATTTGCCCGATTTGAATCTCCAAAGTTTTGATCAAAGCTCCGTGGTTTCTGATAGTAGCATTAGTGGAAGCTCGAATTTCCTTGATCAAGTTGGAGTTTTCTTCAGGTCTCTTTACTGATTCACTCATAAACTTGCTCAATGATTCTTCCATTTATTGTCTTCGTTCTTGATACAAAGGATTTGCATTATTTCTTTAGTAGAATCCTGGAGCTGTTGCTTTATATTTCCCTCCTTGATGGAAGGATGCACCAAACTGAGTATAATAAGCTTTTTTAAGGGTTTTACCTTCTTCTTTAAGTGGACAGTCTTTGATGTAGTAGGGTCCTTTACATTGCTCATATCCACTTGAGCAGCATAAACCTTTTCATCCATCTTCTTGATTTCTCTTCCATGATTATTGAGTTGTGTTTGAATTGCAACCAATCCATCAAAAGTTTCAATACTTCTTGTCTTATATGTTCCATTGTGCCATTTTTGAGAATATTATGCCATCTCTTGGATGGCTACTTTTGCATCGGCAACTGTTTTAGTTGGTATGTCACCTTTTGAATCAAGAATTTGTCTAGTTGGAACATCTAATCCATTGTAAAACAAGATCACCTCCTGCATCTCCGTTAAGTAATGTTGAGGGCACTTCATCAAGAGTTCTTTAAATATCTCCCATGATTGGTAAAAGGGTTTCATCGGGTTCTTGCTGAAAGTTGTTGATTTCCTCCATTTTCTTTGCAGTTCGAGCAGGTGGGCAATACTTGCTTAGAAATTTTAACTTTAGATCTTCTCAAGTTTTCGTCAAACCAGTCGGTTTGTTTCTTAGCCAACGACTCACGGCTCCAGTTGAGGACATAGGAAAGACTCGAAGCATTACTTGATCTTGAGTAATATTAGAAACATGGAATAAGTCAACAATCTCTAAAACTTTCTCAATGTGTTCGTTCGCATATTCATGATCTGAACCGCTAAAGGTGTTGTCTCGTAGTTCCTCAAGAAATTGGCCTTTTAGTTTAAAGTGATCTTTGTCATCGATCTTAGGTCTAGCAATGCCCAATCCATAGTCAACTCGGGTTTTTCTCATGTATTGTTCCATGGTTTCCGCCATTGTTTCCGCACTTCTTCCTCAGAATTTTCTTCTAGATCAGAAAATAGATTGTATTCAGGCGATCTTGATTTGTCAAGACTTAGTGTCTTGAAAAGCTTCCTAGATGATCAAAATTCTAGTTCCAGATCCTTGAAGGTCGTTAACCTGAAAAAGAGGATAAACAATCAGTAGGATAGGCTCGGGAAAAAGAAAACGCAAAAATACAAAAATTAAATGCAAAAAACCAGCTTCTGTTACTATATCAAACAATCAATACGCCGTATTCCATTGATCTGAATATGCCATATCAATCTATTGAATGGATACGCTGTATTGGTAAAGAAAGTTAGATACGCTTCAATTAGATTGGATACGCCGTACACAAAACAAACACATAAATAAAACAAGCAAACAATTAAAAACAAATATACATAATTTTATACTAATCTAATTTACACTATTGAATCTAAATTACACTAATCCTAGAGGTTAGATTAATCTAATGTTAAAAACCAAAATATTAAATAAAATTCAAGATTAAAATTTCACTCCCCGGCAACGGCGCCAAAAATTTGATTGTGTCGTTGTGTGTAGGTAATTTATTTATGTTTTCAAGTTTTAAATTTATATTTTGCTGACTTTACCTAAAACAACACTTTACCGGGCAGTGTACCTATTCAGATGGAGTTTCGTGGTAAGTAGGGTGTCGATCACTAAGAGCGAGAACTAATCTTCTATTTTATCAATATTTTGGTTAACTAAACTAAGTTAATTTAAACTATGTTAATTCTATTATATATTAAACCTATGCTAAACCTATGTTAATCCTAATTCTAACGAATATGGGGGGTTTCAGCCTGAGATACTAGCACAAGTTTGGTGGTAACTTAGATCAAATTAAGACACAATAACATACGCAAGCAGCAGACAAAACATAGAAGAGCTGTCTAGCCAAATATAATAAAACTGTATTAACCATGATTAATCCAATTAAAACATTGGTTTGTTTATTTAGTGCAACGAGTGCTTATCTCGAGGCGGCATATCATTTCAAGATTTAGGCGGGACTTCTTCCTAAAACCTAGACACATAGAATTTTGTCATAATTAAACGCATCTACATAAAGCATCCTATTTGCAGATTATAATCTATCTTAGGTGATTAATAATGGTGATCTTATTAAACCCTAGCTCATAGAGACTTTACCCAATTACTGCTTAATGGTAATTTATATTCTAGTAGTCCATTGTCCAAGTCTTTACCCAAAGAATCAGTACATTATTTGTTGATCCTAGGTCACCTGCTAATCCAACTTGTTCACATATCCCAAAGGTAAAGATAGGGCATTAATTGTGGTCCTATTGATCTATATATACAAATCACTATATGGAGAGCCATCCTGGAATCTAGCTAACTTGGTCGGTATCACTAGATCCAGTTGAATGATAGGTCACATATAAAGGCACGTAAAAAATTATAAATTGATAAACATAAACAAGCAATCAACAATAAATTAAGCATTCGGTATAAACAAACCAAACATTTAAATCTTCATAATCATGGCTAATACCTAAGGGTGTTAGCCCTTAATCATTGTAATCAATACAAAAGTAATAATCCAACCAAGGTAAACAAACCGAGTTAAACGAATGATACCAAAAATCAAACGATTACAAAAGTATAGGAGATTACAAGGTGTTTCTTATGGAATTAGTAGCTTTACTTGACCTCTTCTGCTCTTCTTGTCTTCTGAAAATTGAATTTTGTGGTTAAGGTATCGAAAATATAATCAAGCACACTGAAAACCCATTTTTAGGTTTTCTATTTATACTGTATGGAATTTGGTTGATACAGCATATCAAGATAGTTGGATTCAGCGTATCAGGGGTTTCTTGGAGTAGGGACCACGTTCGATATCTTCTAAAATATTTTATTACTTTATATTAAATACGGCGTATGGATGTCTCCTGGATACGGCGTATTGGACTTTGTATCTTCGTGGTTTCTTGTGAAGTGCAGGCACATATACGCCGTATCTTCCTTGATCGATACGGCGTATAGGATGTCAGAATTAGTTTTTTCATATTTCTTCGTTTAAGCTCCAGAATGCGTGCCTTTTTGCTAATCTTCATCAAGTACTCCATAATTACTGCAATTCTCAAATATAAACGATTAAGTAACAATTCTTGCAATAATTATACAAAATGGATTATTTACATGGGATAAATGATGCTATAAAAGTGACGTTATTTGATGTCATCAAAAGAACATCAGCGAAGTTGTGGATTTGGAAAAAGCGAAAAAGTAACTTGAAAACATTGTTTTTAAAGTTGGTCAATCTGCTCAAACTATGCATATGCTAACCAAACCTCAAAAAATTTATGATGAAACACACAAGACTACTCTTGGTTATCAAAATCCTTTGTATCTTGCTTAAGCTTGACGGAAACAACCTGCATTATATAATGAACATGTCTTGATTGATAAATATAATCATGTATCTGTGTGTGATTCTGAGGAAACTTTGATACTTGCTGAAGAGAGTCGGTTGAAAATGCTTGAAAAAAAACTTGGAGACTATTGCCAAACCGATTGATTACTCAAAATTAAATAAGCTCTATGAGTATTTTGTTCCACAAAAACAATTGTCAGCAAAACAACTATATTGGTCTTCCACACCAACTCTTTCTGAAAATGTATCTACACCTACAAAAGTTTTTCCTAAAAAACTCATATCAACCAGTCAAGTGCTAAAAAATCTTAAAAATGCACGAGATCTTCTCACAAAGATTGATGAATACATTAAAAGGAGAACCAATTTGTCTTCTCATGAGATAGGTAGTTGGGAGCAATCGAGTATAAAAGGAGCTTTTAAGAAAGATGTCATACCATTATCTGAAAACCTAAAAGAAACTTTTAATTTTTTTGAAAAGGGATTCATTTATGAGGTTAAAGAAATTAAAGACATTTTTGGACAAATGAAAGACGAGGTTGAGCAATGTTCTGTGGCAAAGAAATGTTTTGAAATCGAAAAGAAACAACTTTTAATCACCAATAACAGACTCTTAGAACAAAATATCTCTTGTGATATTATGTTCACTTACTTGCGTTCGTTGAATGAAGTTGATAATTGTGGAAAGTGTACAATTCTTGACATTGTGCTTTTAGATCTTCAAGAATCAAACAAGTCATTGTGTTAACTGCGAAAACATTTTGCAAAACTTAAGGAATACGACATTTCTCTTGACATTGCTTTTCAAAATCACCAAGAAAAATGAATAATGATTCTTGAACAAACAATAATAATCATTTGGTTTAAGCAATCAATAACCAATCTTTTGAGATAAATGATCTAAAAGTGCACTTGCAAGACTAGATACATGTAATTAGTGAGTTGAAACATTGGTTAGCTCAATTGCATGGAAAGAGTCCAGTGACACAATGTGAATCTCCAAATTTTGATTCTAGGATTCAGAAAATTGAGGATGACAACGTGTCTCTAGCTTTTCAGGTCTCTTCCTTACTTAAGGAATGAGAACACATTAAGTTAGAATATAAGAAGTTGTATGATTCAATCAAGTAGACACGGGCAAAAACCAAACTTCAAACTGACTCTTTGCAACAAAAGTTAAATGATCAAATTTTTGAGAACAACAAGTTAAGAGAAGAGTTAAAAGCCATGTTTTTTGAACCTCAAATGAATCAAAAAGGTACAAGTATGAATACTAAGCTTTCTAAATCTACAACTTTGGGAACTAAACTTTATTCAATAACTCCGATTCCTAAACCAAAGGTTATTCCTAAAGTTGTTGAGAAAAATGATTTATCAAAAACAATCACTTCACAATTGACTACTAACAAGATAATTGAAAAATGCACAAAAGTTCTTGCCCAATGTTTGCTTAAGATTGAGTCTGAACCAATCAATACGTACTTTAAGAACAACAAGGATGTGGATCGAGATTATCTAAAAGTCACAAAAGAGCATGTAGCAAGACTACATGAATTGTTAGAAGAAACTAGAGCATTAAAACCTTTAGATGAATTCAAGAACTGTTAGTGTATGTTAGTGCCACATACCCTTTCACTCAAAGAGAGAATAAAAAGTGGGCTCCCGCTACAAGCCATAGAAAGAACAATAAGCCTTACATAGATGCCTCTAGAATGAAACAGACAATTAAGACAATCATACAAAAGCATGCAGTAAAGTAAAACACTCGAAAGACTGACAACACTATGTTGCCTTCTACAGGAAGAGTAAGCCCTACTAATGCTAGCGGATCAAAGCCTAGGAGCAATACAAAGAATAATAGGATCTAGCGAACATCAAGTAGAAGCAAGAAGAATAAAGTAGAAGCCCACCATAGGAAGTTTAAGTCTAGTGCTAATAAGAACAATCATGTTTCAGATTGTAATGCTAATGTTAATAATGTTGCTTTGTCAAAGAATTCTGATACTATTTTCATATCTTGTAATGAATGTTTGTTTTCTGCAAATCATGATGCTTGTGTTGTTAAATATCTCAAAGATGTGCAAAAATGTAAAAAGGCTAAATCTGTTAAACAAAAAGAAAAGAAACAATGGAAACCAACTGGTAGGGTCTTTACCTCAGTAGGACTTAGATGGAAACCAACAGGAAGGATGTTTAATATGGAAGGAAAAATCATTCAAACCTCTCCTGCCACTATAGTGCCTCCAGGAAATAGACTCCATACCATTAGGATTCCTGCTGTAGCTCCTAGTACGGAAACAAGAATGAGATATTCCATTGCTAAAAATTCACTGCTGAGAGATCATATAAATAGCTATGGTCATCCATTCAATTCTCCTAATTTTTCCCTTGAAAGAAACTCTGTGATTCCGGAACAATCATCCTGGAATTTTGGATTTCTAGGTGTAACTTAGGAATGCTAACAGTATGGAACCTAATCAAAAAGTTACGGATCCAGTCCTTTGTAAATATATTTTTCTTCTTCTTTCTTTTTGTGCAGATTGTATAAATTGTTCTTTGGTACTTAGATTCAGGGTGTTCCAAACACATGACTGGACACCGTGACAAGCTCATCAATTTTGTTTCCAAGTTTATTGGTACGGTCCGATTCGGAAACGATCATTTTGCAGCTATTATGGGATACAGAGATCTATAGATGGGGAATATTTTTATTTCACGTGTTTACTACGTTGAAGGACTTGGTAATAATCTATTCTCTGTTGGGCAATTTTGCGACTCAGATCTCGAAGTAGCTTTTAGAATACACACTTGTTTTGTACGGAACTTGGAAGGTGTTGATCTACTTTTGAGATCTCGGGGTTCTAATCTTTATACAATCTCAATGGCGGATATGATGAATTCTTCTCCAATTTGTCTACTCTCCAAAGCTTCAAATACAAAATCTTGGTTATGGTACCATCGTCTGTCTCATTTGAACTTTGCCACCATCAATCAGCTTGCTAAACAAGGTCTTGTTAAAGGTCTACCCAAATTGAAGTATACTAAAGATCACTTGTGTTCTGCATGTCAAAAGGGAAAAAGTAAGAAGGAATCCCATCCACATAAGCCTAAACCAAGTACAAATGAGAAACTTCAAATGCTGCATATGGATTTATGTGGACCGATGCGGGTAGAAAGTATAAACAAGAAAAGATATATTCTTGTCATCGTTGATGATTATTCTCGTTTTACTTGGGTGAAGTCTTTAAGAACTAAAGATGAAGCTCCAGAGATTATTATCAAAATTTTGAAGCAAGCTCAAGTCAGTCTTAATGCTACAGTAAGATATCTTTGTACCGACAACGGCACTGAATTTATTAATCAGACTTTAAGGAATTACAAAGAAGAGGTTGAAATTATTCATCATACATCCACTGCACGTACTCCACAACAAAACGGTGTAGTTAAAAGGCGAAACCACACGTTGGTAGAGGCTGCAAGAACCATGCTTATTTTCTCCAAATCTCTGTTATTTCTATGGGCTAAAGTTGTTGCTACTGCATGTTATACTTAAAACTACTCCCTTATCCATACCCGGTACAATAAGACTCCATATAAACTGCTCAAAGATCGTAAACCTGAACTCAAGTATCTTCACGTGTTTGGTGCTCTATGTTATCCAACAAATGATTTTGAGGATCTTGGGAAATTACAGCCAAAAGCAGATATTGGAATCTTCATTGGTTATTCACCATCCAAAAAGGCGTACCGGATCTACAATAAAAGAACCAGACAAATAATGGAAACAATGAACGTACAATTTGATGAACTTACTCAAATGGCTTCTGAATAACACGGTTCAGGACCCACACTTTAAGGGTTGACTTCTGGACACATTAGTTCAGGACTCGTGCTTTACCAGGCTGCATCAACATCAGCTAAAAAGAATGACTGGGATTTGCTGTTTCAACCAATGTTCGATGAATACTTCAAACCTCCAAGTGTTGTATCTACCCTTATTTCTGCTGCAACTTTAACTCCACTAGATACAGCCAGAGCTTCTTCATCTACTTCTATTGATAAAGATGCTCCCTATCCAAGTACTTCACCAAACAATGAAACAACAACCTCTCCAATCAATTCTACAAATGTTGAACCAAATGAAGAAGTTACAGTATTTGACACTGACACCTTTATAAATCCGTTTGCTCCTCCAGTTACCAGCTCTGCCCAGTCATCTTCAAGGATTGTAGACACTTCAAATATGCATACCTTCCAACAACCTCAAATCAACACCAAAAGATGGACACGGGATCATCCGTTAGTGACAATAATTGACAATCCATCCAAACCTGTTTCGACTAGACGTTAACTTGCTACCAATGCCTTATGGTGCTATTTTCATGCATTCTAAGTCAAAGAAGATCTGAAGAATTATAAAAAAACCATGATCGAATCTAGCTGGATCAAAGCTATGCAAGAGGAGATTCATGAGTTTGAGTGGCTTGAAGTATGGGAATTAGTACCAAGACCAGACAAAGTTATGATCATCAACCTAAAGTGGATCTTCAAAGTGAAACTTGATGAATATGACAGGGTTATGAAAAATAAGGCTCGATTAGTTTCTAAAGGTTATTGTCAAGAAGAAGGGATAGATTTCAAAGAGTCATTTACACTGGTTGCGCGTATTGAAGCCATACGCATCTTCATCGCATATGCTACTCACATGAACATGACTGTATTCCAAATGGACGTAAAGACTGCTTTTCTTAATTGCGTTCTTAAATAAGAAGTATACATGAGTCAACCTGAAGGATTCGTTGATCCAGAACATTCGAGTCATGTTTTCCGTCTAAAGAAGGCATTGTATGGATTGAAACAAGCGCCAAGGGCTTGGTATGATCTGCTATCCAAGTTCCTGCTATCTCAACAACTTGTCAAAGGTGCAGTTGATCCGACATTGTTCACACGGAAGGAAGGAGAGCACATCATATTGGTACAAATCTATGTCAACGACATCATATTTGCCTCCACAGATCCTAATTTCTATGATAAATTTACAGATCAAATGAGCAAACATTATAAAATGTCAATGATAGGACAAATATCATTTTTCTTAGGACTATAAATTTCTCAAAGTCCCTGAGGCATTTTCGTAAACCAATTTAAATATGCTCTTGAGATGCTTAAAAAATATAGTTTAGACCAATGTGACCCTGTTGACATTCCCATGGTGGAAAGGTTAAAACTGGATGAGGATCCAAATGGGACTCTAGTTGACCCAACTCGTTACCGAGGTATGGTCGGATCCCCAATGTGCCTTATAGCCAGTCGCCCTGACCTAGTGTTTGTCATCTGTATGTGTGCCCGGTATCAAACAAAACCTACCGAAAAGCACTTAACTATGGTTAAACGGGTCTTTCGGTACCTTAAAGGAACCATTAATATAGGTATGTGGTATTCGAAGGACACTAGATTTGATCTAATGACTTTTTGTAGATGCTGACCACGCAGGTTGTCAAGATTCAAGGAAAAGTACATCGGGTAGTGCACAATTTTTAGGTAAAAAGCTAGTAATCTGGTCGTCTAGGAAACAAAAGTGTACCACAATATCAACAACTGAAGCTGGATATATCTCTCTATCCAGTTGTTGTGCACAGATCCTATGGATACGGTCTTAGTTAACTGACTACGGATTTGATTACAAAAAGATTCCTTTGTACTGCGACTCTTAGAGCGTCATTGCCTTATCTTGCAACACAGTGCAACATTCCAGGTTGAAACACATTGCTGTCAGATACCATTTTATCAAGGAACATGTTGAAAATGAGATTATTGAGCTCTACTTTATCAAGACTGCTTATCAGCTGGCGGATATATTCACTAAAGCACTCGCAAGAGAACGCTTTGAATTTCTCGTCAAACGCATAGGCATGCAGAGTATTACGCTTGAAGAGCTAAACTTCTTGCAGAGGAAGACAAAGAGTAACAATGTTTACTATTTCTTGTATCACATGTACTATAAGTAGAATAGTTGATAAAATCAAAAACAACAAAAAGATTTTCATTGAAAATTTTTTTTCAAAAAACAAAATATAAAAATATAAAATTTAAAAAGAAAATATAAAATCATAAAATTTCAAAAATCATAAAAAAAATTTGCCTGACATGTCTTTTGAGAATCGATAATATCTACGAAATTAGAAATGTCATTCAATAATGACACAGTTCTATAGATAAAGTTCGACTGAAAGTTTAAAACATTTTAAAACATGTCTTCTCAAACTTTTCTTATGGCTTGTTATTAAATATCAGATAACAACCCGGTCTCTAAAGAAAAAGAAATTGTACGCTTCAATGCAGTTATCCTTAACAACGAAAAGAGAAGTTCTTTCGGTCTTGAGTTTAAAGATTCAAAACATTCCAAGTTTTGAAACTCAAGAATATGACTGGTGTATATTTTGCTACACAACTCGCGCTTTAAAAAAAGGAAAACGCACGTCAAAATTGAATTTTGTCCTTAAAAGATTAATTTTCTTTAACTCGAGTAATTTTTCTCAAAATGTGTATGTTAAACATGCTCGAATTAACTAAATTGTTAAAAAATGCTAGAAATAAAATTAGAATCAGTTTTTTCATTTAAATGGAAAAAGATTTTCAAAAAAATTCGAACGCTCCAACAAAATCCGAGAAATCTTTCAATAGTCTACGGTCTTTGTTCGAGAGTAATTTTGAACACTCAAACAAATTCTACAACTCTTTAAATAGAAAACAGGTATTTGTTTGAGGGGGAGAAATTGTTTTTAGAAAATTAAATTTTTCAAAAAGTATTGTGAAAATGTTTTTGGAAAAGTGATTAATTCACTTAATTGGTCATCGTTTGAGGGGGAGTTAACGAGATTAACTCTGGGACTATATCTGCAAAATAGGTTTAAAACTCAACGGTATTTAGTGTAACTTTCATTAGTTAACTACCTTTATGACCTAAAATGCAAATTAGTTTTAAATTAAGGTGTTAGGGGTAATGCATGAACCTTAAGCTTAGTTTAATAGAGTTTAAAACCTCTAGGGACTTAAGTTGTCAAAAACCAAATCCCCTCCCTTATAAACCCCCATAACCAATCCATCCCACACACACAATACATTTTACCAAAAAATTTCTCCTCCCTCTTTCTTTCTCTTTAGGATCGGCCAAACCACAACGACAAACAAGAGTTCGTTTTTGATCAAAAGGTAAAACACAAAAGTCGTTAATAATCATTTTCTAAATACTCTTGCAACAAGAATTCTTTTACCTCTTCATGAATATTGAAAAATCAAAGTTTCTTGATTTAGGTTTCATAAAAATTGAAAGTGTTTAGATGTTAAATTTTCTTGAGGATTTTTGTAGATAATGATGTTAGTAGACTAGTGTTAGCTAGAAATTATGTATATCATTAATTTACTTGATCAAATGGTGGTGTTTGGTGCGTGTTTCCCAACTGAACCACCCTAAGGGTGTGTTTGTTTTGATTGTTTGAATGTAATGTGTTGCTTAATTAGCTTAGAAACATTAATCTTGTTAGTTGGTAACAAAAAGGTTTCATCTTTAAAGTTTAAAAGCAAAGATTAGTGATTTTTGAAGGTGAAGACAAAGTGTTTGATGAAATGCTTGTGAAAGAAATTAGTGGAAAAAGTGTTTGGAAATATTAAGACTTGAAGACGTAACAAATTTTGAAAACTTAAAGTCCAAAACCGAACCACATGAGCCAAAGCTCATGGGTCGGTCGAACCAAGACAACCAACCCATGCCAATGTCGGTCAACCTAGTCCAATCGAACCATTATGGTCGGTCGGTCAAGGTGTAACCGATCCAAGGCTTGTTCGGTCACCATGGTTCAACCGAACCATGGTTCGATCGGTTACCATGGTCCAACCGATCCTCCATGATCGGTTAGCCAATGGGGCGAGCCCAAGTCCACCAAAGCCCGCCTGTTGAAGCCCAAAATTGTCTTGCCCATTTAAAGCCCAATAACACTTTAGTCGGTTAAAGCCCAATTGTTTTGGCATGATGTTCAAGCCCACCGACCATATTATTTGACTCGGTTTAATGGACCATTGGACCGTGACCCGAGTTTGACTTATGTTTGACCCGCGTCTCGCGTTTAACCAAAACAATAAACTTTTCATGACATTTCATTATTAAAACACTAAAAGGTTCAAAATTGAAATATCAAAATGAAAAGGTTTTAAATAATTCAAAAAGTTCAAAATTTTAAGTGTTT
Source organism: Tanacetum coccineum (assembly GCA_026074375.1). Classification (NCBI taxonomy): domain Eukaryota; kingdom Viridiplantae; phylum Streptophyta; class Magnoliopsida; order Asterales; family Asteraceae; genus Tanacetum; species Tanacetum coccineum. Next base: position 11,573 of record BQNB010029431.1, on the reverse strand, counting down.
TAAAACTTAATAACTTTTTCAACAAGTATTAATGTTTTCAAAAAATCATAGAATGAACGGATTATTTAAATGAGTATTAAAACGAATATATATAATTGTGTAAATCTTATACAATTCTCGTAAATTTAATCTAAAAAACCTTGAACTTAAAAGATTATATCGTTGACTTAGTTTGACCATATCTATGGATTTTGACCGTTGACCATTGACTTTAATCGTTGACCAAGTTTGACTTTCATAATCTCGTGCTTATTAAGTTCTTTTGATATGAAATTGATTATGTTTCTATGTGAATTAATACATGTTGTGAAATGTCAAAAATAGTTTAACAAGTATTTTTTATATCGAAAGACGCGTCAGCGATTTAAGTTGCATCCGGTCTAGGGTATTCTCTTACATTGTTAGCATCGTTAGGGTTGCATCTGTTTGAGGGTATTCGAAAACCGTTGTTAGCATCTTAGTGACCATCCGTAATAGATATAAGAATATTTCTATTTAAACTGTCTTTCTCATTTAAATGTGTTATAATTGGATATATCTCTCGTAAAATTCACCACAGTGCACTAGGGTATTATTTATAATACTCATGCTCGATCTTCGGATCTAGCCCACTAGTGAAAAGGATTACTATACTAGTACTTGTACTACGTGTGGTTTTCCCGAGGCACTTAATCTCATTCGAGATAATTTTCCAAATAATAATAGTGATGTGTAGTGATTTTATAAACTTTATTGCTATAGATTTTTACACATCATTATCTATTAATTTTCAAATAACACAATGCCTTTGCAAAATGAATTTCCAAGACAAAAAGTCTTTTGAGTCTACTTTGAAATAACTTGACTAAGAGTTACTGATAAATCAGGATGGCTATTAGGGCTAGTTATCACCTAAAAGCTGATAATGCATCCCTTTAGCAAATCAGTGTATCTTCGGGACTCAAAGTCACTTTACTAGAAGGAAAAATCACTCTCCTGCGAATCAATCATTTTTTGAAAAGTTTTTCTTACATTTAAATGATGCTATTTCTCTAAAGATTGGTAAGATGAACACTTTTATAAGCATGAGAAACATGAAAATTCTCGTTCATTCTTCCATCTTTTATCTCGTAGAAATAGTATACCAGAACTTAATTTTAAGTGAGGATAACTAAAAACTGAACAAGAGATAAAAATCAAATGTGAAAAGAAAAGAGCATACGTCTTTGATAACGCCTAAATTATACATGTTTCAATGGCGTTATTTATGTTTATTTTATCATTTCTCGTAAACTTTTGGTACTTAATCAAGCTTAAATTGCTTATAGGTTCACTTGAAGACTCTAAAGACTCAAGCTCAAATATCTACACACTTTGGAAGGCGAATACAAGAAAAGAAAATTTTCTATTTAAAAGTTCAAAAAGTTCGCCGTACTTTCAACAAAGTTCGCCGCACTTTCCTATGAAGCCTCTAAAACCGACGCACCTATATCTTTGTTCTCCGCACTTTTCTTGAAGTCAGAAGAATTAAAGTCTAATAAATGTACCTGCATTAAATCACTAAAACTACCGCACTTATTTGTAAGTGTGCCGCACTTCCAGTAAAAACATTAAATGACCATCGCATTAACTCCTCAAGTGCGCCGCACTTAATTCCAAAACCGGTGCACTTTTCCAAATTTTAGCCTATAAATAGAGGATGATTTTTGCATTCCAAATCATCCCACACACAATCACTCCCACTACTCCACACATACACACTCTTCCCTACTACCAACCAAAACACCTAGAAACACCTCATCTCTTGAAGAAAAAGATCTAACGATTAAGAACGAAGAAGTTTTCTTACTAGTTGTTGAAATTATGGAAGTTAATGTAAAGTGAGATTTTGTTATGAACTCCTTAGCCATGAGAGGCTAAATCTCTCACGACTACTCGGTGAAGTTACGATAATGAATAAGCGTTTGGTATATGATATTAATATATAACAATTCATATCCTTATGATACATAAACGATTATAAACATTAAATAGAACAATTGAGTCATCGGACTAACACAACCTAGCAACATATAAATAATTAGTTGTGTTAAAAAAAACATTCAAGGATATTGTGTCGCACTTTAATCTCATAAATTAATCGTATATTGTTGGTATGTTATATTCTCATGTTGTAAATATCTTCGCCATTTCTCAAAACTATCACTATCAATTAATTTACGATGATAAAATTATGAACAAAGTAATATCTTAGAATATGTTTAACATTGTCATGTAACATTTAAAATATTTTTGAAGAAAAAGAATTCAAGTTAATACTCAAAATATGCATGTTACTATTTAATTGAAAAAAAATTAGTTAAATTAATATATTGGTTTGAAATACTCTTATGTTAAGTTTGAGCATTTTTATCATCATCATATTATCATATTTAATAATTTTTTATTTTGAAAAAAATAACGAAGTAATTCTCTCTAAAACGTATTATCAATACGAATGGAAAAGAAAAGAAACAAATTTGCGATATTTATTAAAAAGATCGCAAATTAAAGATAAAAAAGGGAAAATTTGCGATTTATTTTAAAATTTGCGATATTTTTCTCAATTTCGCAAAAGTGTTGAATTTTGCGATTTTTATGGGTATTTTGGCATTTTGGCTAAAAAGTTGGGTATTTTGTGAAGTGAGGTTGTAAAATTGGGTATTTTTGTGATTTTTTAAGACTGCAAATTAATTAGTTATTTGCTATCATGTATAGTTCAAGACTTTTAGTAATAAGGCCCACAAGATATTGAAACACGTGGCGTAAACATGCATTAAAAGAACCATATCAACATAAAATCATCATATCTTCTTGGTTTGGTGTTATTACGTGTAATGTTTATACGTCTAGAAATATGTGAGCTTATCGGAGGCATATAAGAATACACGAAGAGTACGTTTATTGTATATTTAATATATGTAACACGTTTATATTTATTAAATATATAATATGTTTCACGATATTTATTTAACGATCGTTAGTTAACCGTTAGACGTTATTAACTAACTAAATACTCGTTAAATACAAGAGAGGGACTTAAGTGTCGAAAAACGAGACCCTTGGTCCTCCTCCTTATAGTGGCTGGCATAAGAAGGATTTACGAGGGGTCATGGAGTCGTTTTTCGAAAAGTAATCACTAGAACAAAAAGTGAATTTGGCTACATCAAAAAAGTATGACGATATACATATAGTCACACATGCGTTTTCGAATGTGTGTGACAAAAGGTCGCGCGACCGTAGGGTATTTATGGTCACATTTTTTAGTTAGTGTCTGTATCCATTAAAAACAGTGACCAAGTGTTAATAAGTGTGACCGTAAACACTGTACAAGCACACAAAGCATGTTTTTTGTATATTTAGTCACATACAATTAAGCATAAAGTGGCCAAAAGTGTTAATAAGTGTGACCATATGATGTTTAAAGTGAAGTAAAAGTGTATTTTGTGTGACTATTGTTCATCCAATGGCCACATGAATTTTATGTTTGCGTGGCCTTTTGTAATATATAGTCACACAAAACATATTTATTTTGGGTATTTAGTCACATACAATTAAACATAAATTTGTCAAAAGTGTTAATAAGTGTGACCATATGCTGTTTAAAGTGAAGAAATGTGTATTTTGTGTGACTATTATTCATCCAATGGCCACATGAATTTTATGTTTGTGTGGCCTTTTGTAATATTTAGTCACACAAAGCATGTTTGTTTTGGGTATTTAGTCACATATAATTAAGCATAAAGTGGCCAAAAGTGTTAATAAGTGTGACCATATGCTGTTTAAAGTAAAGAAATGTGTATTTTGTGTGACTATTGTTCATCCAATGGCCACATGAATTTTATGTTTGTGTGGCCTTTTGTAATATTTAGTCACACAAAGCATGTTTGTTTTGGGTATTTAGTCACATACAATTAAGCATAAAGTGGCCAAAAGTGTTAATAAGTGTGACCATATACTGTTTAAAGTGAAGAAATGTGTATTTTGTGTGACTATTGTTCATCCAATGGCCACATGAATTTTATGTTTGTGTGACCTTTTGTAATATTTAGTCACACAAAGAATTAAGCAAACAGTGACCAAAAGTGTTAATAAGTGTGACCATATGCATCTTTTAGTCACATTTAAGAAATCAATATATATCAAAACAAATTCAAATACAATAAAACTGGAATGTATATAACTGAACCAAATATAAAATTGTAATGTCGTACATAATAAAATTCTCAATAATTTAAGGACTTCTGAAGACTCTTCTTCTTAGCTTGCCTTTGCATTGCATCATTAGAGACGTAAACGTTTTTGCGCTTCGTATGTAATTTAGGTGCAGTTTTGTTCTCAACATTCATTTGTATGGTACTTGGAGGTGTTGCATGTAGGAAACAAAAGCCGCGTGTATCAAACACTGAATTAAATATGAAGAATTATATATATGTAGGTTGATAAAACACATGTATGTATCTTTGGATCGAAAACCACTTGATCCTTTGGCTATGCAAAAAAACAACCTACTGCATCCTTAACTGTTTTGAAACCGTTATTTCCTACATCCGGTATGCATGTTGCATCCACTAAAGATGTATCAATTGACACTTTGTAGCAATCCTTTGGGAGTTCTTTGTTTGAAGCATTTGTTTTCCATCAGTCTTGTATACGATACCCAAAGCAATAATAGTTGATTTCTTTAAGTGCCACAGTTTGCACTTAATTGCCTAAAAAATTATTTGTTGCATGTATGTATCAGAAATTAATTAAACAAAAGAATATATAAACATGTTGAAATACATACTTGTGGTAGTACTAGTAGTAGAGACATGTTTTCTTGTGACTGGGAATCTTGACGTGAAGAATCCTTCCGTATTGATCTAGTCATTTTCTTAGATCTAACAGATTTAACAGTTTCCTATATATATATATAAAACACGGTAAATAAGACATGTATGTAGAATTCAAAAATCATAGGGGGATGTTTTATTACTTACCCTTGTTTCCATTTCCTTTTCCAAAGTTGCAAGTCCTATAGACTTCTGAATGCTCGCGTCATTCTCACATCCAACAACAGTTGTCCCGCCCTCCTCATCAGCGCTGCTATTTATAGGATTAATGTCCACCGGATACACCTGCAATATAAATTAAGAAATGCATAGACTCATCAGTTTAGGATCAGTGCTTGCTATCTATAGTGTTGGGATTAAAAGTCTTCTTGATGCTGTTTGGATTACTGTTGCTCATGTTTGAAGTTAATGCTGCTTGGTTGATTTAATGCTGCTAGTGAACTTCAAAGAAAAATATGCTAAGTGTTTACTATTGCTAGTATAAAGTTAGTACTGCTAGTGAATATTAGTACTGCTCATGGTTAAGACTGCTCAGAGAAGTTAATGTTGCTGAAGAAGCTAATACTGCTAGTGTATAAGTTAGTACTGTTTGTTAGTTAGTATTGCTTAGTGTATAAGTTAGTGTTGTTAGTGTTAATTATAAAATGAAATTGTTAACAACATAAAAAATGTCTTACATTTGGTGGTGTCAATTGAGTTGACATTGACTGCAACTGCCCCCTTATGCAGTCAACTGATTCTTCAATTTAGTAACCATTCCCTCTGTTTGTGACATCTTGTTGGACAAATTCTAGATTAATAGTTCTTTTTCTTGACGTTCTCGTCTCTCATTATCAAGTTGACTTTGAAGTAACAAATTCTTTCATCAGATGTTTGTCTGCTTCGAGGAAGATCAAAATACCTCTTGTATGTAACTCCACTTCCCACTCCTCTTGCATAACCTACCTTTTCCTTACCTAATACAACTGTCATGGCATTAGTGCCATGATCAACCTTCAAGGTTCCTTCTTTGACCTTGTCCTCAGTTTCTTTCTGCACACACAATATGGGAAATAGGTATTATACAAAAATGAACATGATAATAAAATTTGCAGTCAAACTTACAAGTTTATCTCCCGCTGATCTAATCTCATCATCTGGATATTCTCCGTCTTTGTTTACCCTTCCTTTCAACCACAGTGTACCACGCGGGGGTTCTTCATCTGGTTTAATTTCTTTTTTTTGGATCTTATAAACATCAAATACATACACATGTAAGTTAAACAAATATAAACGAAAGTATGATGCTATTAAATGCAAATGTGTTATCTTACCATTTTATCTTTCACAAGTGTGTATCCACCTCGTCCCATTGTATGCTGAATAATAGACTTAGAACGCGCCATTTTAGCTGCAGATGATTTCACCTTGCAACACAAAATCATAAGGCGTTTAGATGTAGTAATGCTGCTAGTATAGAACTAATATATATGGAAACACAAAATTATGAAAGATATATGGACTTAAATAAAAATGACTAATTAAAACCTTGTATTTCTCGGTGGTCGTGTACTTTAAAAAATTAACCCATTCTTCGGCTTTTAAAATTGCACTATACTTCGCCAGGACTTCATTTAGTTTAGAAAGTGTATTTTGGTTGGGCAATATGTATGTTTGTCTCAATTTCCTTCTCAAATTCCTTAGAAGTTGACCAAGACGATTCATTACCAGCTTTCTGACTGTCAAGTCAACATCAAAATATAGCTGCAAAGATTAACACAATGTTGTTAATTAGTTGCACATAATGTAAATGCAGAGATAAACTTATGTAGTATTGGGTTAAAAAATAGTATACGTGTACCGTGATTTCATCCCATAGTTTATCTCTTGCTTCTGAATCCACCTTCTTCCAGGATAGAATTTTCAATCCTATATGCTCACGAACCATATCTCCTAAAAAAATCAAAAACAATGCTATGTGTTTTCCTGATATCCTATTCAACGCATCGAAGGTTACACTGAGCTTTATTCCATCGGGTTTTCTATATTCCATGCGAAACTTATATAACCTGGTTATGCCCCACTTAACTACATTCCCATTTGAATTGTTGTTTTCATCCTCCTCATGCGTCTCATCAAAATACTCCTCTGATCGATATCTAAAATCATCATTTTCATTATCATTATCATAATTAACTAAATGATCCTGATCATCAATGGCTTGAGTTTCCATGATTCTTCAGCAGCAATGTGTAAACGAAAATAAGTAAAATTGGTAATTAATAGTGTAAAAAGAGATTTTGTTGTTATGTTCTGGGTGCAACCCTAATCATTGGAGATAAAATAGGGTTTGTGGGGAAATAAAGAAGCCAAAACGCCCAGAATTAACTTCCTAGGTGATTTTAAAATTTTTGACTAAAAATTTGGCTCCAAAGTGATAAGTAACAATTTTAAATTTTTTGAAAATTCACATTTTTTCACAAAAATAAACCCTCCCCTAATTAAACACAATATCTTCTAATACAAAATTTAAAAAATTTAAATTTAAATTAAAAATTTAGAAAATTTAGAAATAAAAAATGTTTAAAAAAGCTACAAAATTTAAATTAAAACTTCCATAAATTTAATAAAAAAATAACAATCAAAATTTACAAAAAAAACTCAACCCGGTGATTCCAATTTCGTTAAGTAATTTTTTTTAACAATTATACGTTTCACGCAGACACTATAAACCACTACAACCCAATGCATATGACCTAGGGGTGTTCAAACTAAACCCTCACGATTGTTGTAATACTTTTATTGTATAACGACTTTTTAGCTCCTAATGTGAACATTTGTAAAAATCTATGTGTGAAAATTGATTAATGTGATCGTAATCTATAAACGTCGAGTAATATTTTTTGTTAATAAGTTATATATGAATATTTGAATGCAATTATTGTAACGGAATACTTACGTTTTATATGACTTTTAAATTCAATGTCATTTAATTTTACTAGAAAGACATTTTATGTACATTGTTTATACGGTTAAACTCGATTGAACGTCAAAAACGGTTAACCGTGACCCGAACCGCCGGTAACCGCTCACTTCGGGTACCCGCACATCCGGTTACCCGCGTAGTACGGTTCGATTTCGGATAGTAAAATTAATTACCCGCCCCGTGACGGATAGCTTAAATCTCCCAACAAACATGACACTGTAAGCCACTACAACCCAATGCACATGACCCATAACCCATGTTAATTACCCATTGTCACCAGTCATGGATGTGTCTGTCGTAACATGACACTATAAGCAATACAAACCATTTGCATCTGACTATATTGATGTTCAAATACCCATTAAATTGAGAATGTGACCTTGAATAAATCCAATGCACATGACTCCCATGACCCATGCTGAATTAGCATTATCATCGGTCATTGCATGGGTTTCCGTTACACTATAAGCACTACACCAATGCACTGAACAATTGCCCCATGTTAATTACCCATTATCGATCACTCTTTCATGTATTGGTCAATTAAACTGAACTATAGCCACTACAAACCCAATGCACTTGACTTCCATACAACCCATGTGATAATTACCCCAGCGTCACATGTCCATGATGCTGTCGAAACATGACACTATAAGCAACGATAACACAATGCATATGATACATATGATGTTTCAAGATACCGTTATATGAATGTACTGTGATAACCAATGCACATGGCGCTAATGACCCTTGTGAATTTGCCAATTATTACGGTCATGCTATGGTGCATTACATCTCATAATCCACAACCCAATGCACATAACCCATGACCCATGTTAATTACCCATTGTCGATCACCAGTCATGTATTGGTCGATAACATGACACTATAAGCCACTACAACCCAATGCACGTGACCCATAACCCATATTAATTACCCATTGTCACCAGTCATGGATGTGTCGTAACATGACAATATAAGCACCTACAACCCAATGCATATGACACATATGATGTCAAATACCCATTAATGAATGTGACCAATGATAACCCAATGCACATGACCCATGACCCATGTGAATTAGCCATTATCACCGGTAATCATGGGTTCTGTTACACTATAAGCCACTACAACCCAATGCACATGACACATGACCCATGTTAATTACCCATTGTCGATCACCAGTCATGTATTGGTCGATAACATGACACTATAGCCATTATAACCCAATGCATGTGACCCATAACCCATGTTAATTACCCATTATCACCAGTCATGGATGTGTCGTAACATGACACTATAAGAAACTACAACCCAATGCATATGACTCATAACTCATGTGAATTAGCCATTATCACCGGTCATGCATGGGTTTCGTTACACTATAAGTCACTACAACCCAATGCACATGACACATGACCCATGTTAATTACCCATTGTCGATCACCAGTCATGTATTGGTTGATAACATCACACTATAAGCTACTACAACCCAATGCACATGACACATGACCCGTGTTAATTACCTATTGTCGATCACCAGTCATGTATTGGTTGATAACATGACACTATAAGCCACTACAACCCAATGCATGTGACCCATAACCCATGTTAATTACCCATTGTCACCAGTCATGGATGTGTCGTAACATGACACTATAAGCAACTACAACCCAATGCATATGACACATATGATGTCAAATACCCATTAATGAATGTGACCAGTGATAACCCAATACACATGACCCATGACCCATGTGAATTACCCATTATCACCGGTCATGCATGGGTTCCATTACACTATAAGCCACTACAACCTTACGCCGCCTGACACTACAAGAATCGAGACTTTTAACCACAAGAAGTATTTAGCCACGACCAACGTCGTGGCTACAAATAGCCAAAAATGGCAATCCGATTACTCACCGATTAATCCCGCCTAGAACGATTACAAGCTACAGGGAGGTCGACTGCCCGTCTATCGATTCGCGATTTTTTTAACCTTTACAACTATTTCTTTAAATTTTTTATAAACAAGTAACAAAACTTTTATTCACGACTATTATCGTGGCTTAAGGTATTTCCTGATTAATACCGACAAGAGCGATTACATGCTACAAGGATGTCGACCGCCCGACTATCGATTCGCGATTTTTTCAACCTTTGCTACTAGTTTGTTAAATTTTTTGTAAACATGTAACAAAACTTTTATTCATGACTATTATCGTGGCTAAAGGTATTTTCCCTCTAATATTTTTGTAAAATATTTCGTAAAATACGTTTAGTCACGTGACTAAATGTATTCCCCCTAAAAATTTCATGAATCCCATTCCAAATTAATCACACAAACAACTCCTCCTGTCACCGCCACAACTCCCTCTCATCTCACCACAAATCTGTCACCACCACAGCTCTCATCACGTCACTCTCTGGTCGCTGTCACTCTCCCGTCATAGACCCACCACTCCCGTCACCACTAGTAAGTATTGTTATGTTCCTTTTGTACACATTATTCTAAAAAACTGTTGAGGGTGATTTTTGTCAATAAAACGGTTACTTCACATAAAGGTTTTCTCAATTACCTATTTAATCACTTTCGATCAAACAGTAATTGTTCTTAATCATTCAAACCCTCTCAAAATAACAAACCCTAACTCAATTTCATCAATATTTTTCGAACCTTAACAACAATGGCGGCTTTGAAATTTGTTGATTCTCATAATATGGTAGCATACTTGGAACGGCCAACTGATAGTGATGATTTCACAGAGATAGTAGATTTCTTGAATGCAAACCCCATAAGGTATGCTTTGACTGTTAATCATACTATTTATGTTTCATGCATTGAGGAGTTTTGGTCTACTGCTAAGGCCCAAACAATCAATGAAGAAACACAGGTTCATGCCTTGGTAGATGGCAAGAAAATAGTCATAACTGAATCATCTGTGAGGAAAGACCTTTAATTTGCAGATGAGGATGGTACTGATTGTCTTCAAACAACTACTATTTTTGAAAACTTGAAGTTGATGGGTATGAGAATCTTTCTGAAAAACTTACATTTTTTAAATCTTACTTCTCCCATCAATGGAAATTTCTTGTTCATACCATTTTGTAGTGCTTAAGTCTAAAGAAAACTCACTGGAATGAGTTTAGTAGCAATATAGCTTCTGCTATTATTTGTTTGGCTACTAACCAAAAGTTTAATTTTTTTTAAATGGTTTTTGATGGTATGACTAGAAACTTGGATAGTCTTTTTGCTAAATTTTTAATGTATCCAAGGTTTTTGCAAATGTTTTTGGACAAACAACTTGACAAGGTGCCCTCTTATAATGTTGTTTATAATGAACCTTGTCATACTAAAAAGGTTTTTGCTAATATGAAAGAATTGGAAAGATTTTTCAGGAAAAGTAACACCTTTGTTTGACACTATGATGATACAACATCAATCAGAAGTGGGTGAAGGTTCAGGACATCCCACTGATCCCTAACACGCACCTACAACTAATCAACCTCCTATCTTAGAACCAATCATTGCTCAATCATCACATCAGCCAATAAAGAACTACAAACCTAGGAAGCCTAAGAAAAAGGTTACTTAGATACCTCAGTCTAGTAAGCCTATTGACCTTGTAGCAGATCAGGCTGTCCTTAAGGAGAGGGGTGACAGTTTGGAAAGGGCTACCACTACTGCTTCTAGCTTAGAAGCAGAGCAGGTCAGTATTAACATCACTAAGACCTGATCCAAGGCAACACTT
>BQNB010029430.1:0-55737 GCA_026074375.1 Tanacetum coccineum | reverse complement strand
CTTGGTTAGAACTTGGTTCGACGAGTTCATTAGGGTTTCGGGTTTTAGGGTTAGGGTTAGGAATACCTGTAGGCTGAGATAGAGGGAAACTATGGTTCAAATGTGATGATTAAGAAGCTTGTAAGTTGTGTTAGAAAGGTTGTATGAAATGCCTTAGAAAAATGGAGGGAAAATAGGCTTATTTGAATTCTTGCATTGTCGACTTGTACTTTAGGCTTTAAAGTGTTGTACATTGGTTTTGGAGGGAAGAGATATTCAAAAGTTATGCATTGTACACTTGTACACATGCCTTGAAAGTTTGTACATTTATTTTGTATGTAAACATTATGTGTAATCGAGGTTTTGATATAAACATTAACATATAAAATCCGTTTTATAATAACGTTATGAATAGTACGTTAAATAGATAACGTATAGTAAAAATGGAGTTTAAAACATATTGCTTGACATATTAGAATGTTTACTTGACATAAACGTTGATGGAATTGGCATTAGTAGGTTTTCGTGAGCACGTTTACTTTTGTAATGCAAGTTACGTTACATTATGGATGGAATAAAGCAAAAAGCTTTCCATGAAAATGGTTGCATCTAATTTAATAGATGAAAATTACACTGAGGAAAATTACATCTAATTTAATAGATGGATACTTACATAGGAGAAAATTGTGGGTTGTTATACATAAAGTTGCTTATAGGTCTGTTTCAAATATTCATTTTCAGCAATAAGCTTTGACACCCTATGATCCAATTCAATATTTATTGTTTCAATCTCTTCTATGTCCTTTTTGACCTTATCCTCATTCATATTTCCACTTAAAGATTTAATTCTCTCTTTCAACTTTTTAATGATCGTGTCTTTCTCTTGCGACTGAGCTTTTAATTCATTTAATTCAAAATATTGATCAAAACTTGGAGCACTTTGATTTGAAACAGAATTGGTCCCATTAAAAAAAAATTTTCCTGAATTAAGTTAGTACACTTCTAAAGAGATGCAAGTTTTTTCAAAGAGTGGTATACAACTCTGAACAGTTTTATCGTAAGTCTCTTTTTCAATGAAATGCTTTTTGTTGAGAAGCTCAGTCTCAAGTTTGAGACACTTTTTACATTCATGCATATTCACAGAAGCATTATCCACAAAAGAATTCACAATAATGTTTACTATATCTTTGCTAATGACTTGTTCCAAGAGTCGTTCATTTTCATTTAAAACATGATTCATTTTAACTTCAAACGTTTTAGACTCCAAACTATGTTGTTCCACAGCCTGTTCTATTTGATGAAAACATTTTGGACTTCAGTAAGTTCATAAATTAAATATTGATCAAATGTATTGAATTTGTCCTTCAGTGCTTTTACAAATAGAATAATTTCATCCCTTTGTATGCTCAAACCCCCATGAGCCCTCAGTGATGGCTGTGGCCGTGGTTCTTTCTTTGACAACCATGTTAAAGCCAGCAAGATGGTGTTTAAGTTTCTTCAAACTTGTATTTACCATGCTGACTTTAGGAAGTTCTTTTGGAATCTCAACTTTGGTGGGTCTACAAGAAGGACTAGGATCTGAAGAATTCATAGAATTCTGAGACCAAAAGGCTTGTTCAGCAGATAATTCAGTTTGTGGAACAAATCGTTTTTCAAAATCTTAAGAAAGTTGGTTAAGAGCAACATAATCAACTTGTGTAGTATTAACTTTCTTTTCTAAAACAATTAGAACCCGTTATTTTAAAATCATTTTTGAACGACTCTCTTCAGCAAGCATAAGGGTCTCTTCGGAGTCAGGAATCACAATAGTACTAGTGTTCTTAATGACATTACCATCATAAAGCTTTGGTTCTAACTGCTGAGCTTTCTTCAGATAGAAAGGATTTTGAAAACCTAGAGCTTGTTTAGTGGTATAATCATAGAAAAACTGTGGTTTTGTCAACATGTGAATAGTTTGTGCTGATTGATCTCTTTTATAAACAATATTATCTAGCTGTTTGATCTTATTTTCTAAAGCAATTTCTCTATCAATGTTTCTAGATTCTTCTTTCTTAAAAGCATTTTTGAGAAGAGTAACTGTTTGCATTAAAGATTCCTTTTCTTTTAAATGTTCAAAAAGAGTTTGTTTAAGACGATCAATCTCTACAGACTGTTCACATGAATCTGAAACGTTATCTTTACATTTTAAATCAACATTTTGTCCTTCTTTCAAGACTTTAACTTGTTCTTTATATCTTTCAAGCTCAGAAGTTAAAGTATCATTGATACTTTTATTGTCCAGATTTATCTTGGTATAATTAATTACTTGGGTTTTCAGTTGTTCAATCACAGATAATATCAGTGCATCTTTTGTGCAGATGAGTTACTGAACAACTGCCTATTGTGATTCTGTCACATACTGAGAATAAGGAATGATATTGCTATCACTGGTTATTTCAGTCTCTGAATGGTTCATAACACTCAACTGTTCAGAAGACGACATCACCTGCACACCTCGATTAATCATATTGTAATCCATAGTATCAGGATTGTGTACCTTAGCAAGAACATCAGAATCATAACTTGAGATATTGGCCATGAAACTTGGTTATGCATTAGGTACGTCATCACAATCTGAATCATATACCTCAACTCCATCTGCTTAGAGATGCATTTAGAGATGAGAGGTAGGGAGGGGAAGGTATATGGGGGGGGAGGTAAGGAGGGAGGAGGAAGTAAGGAAAAGGGGGGGGAGGTTTAGAGAGAGGGGTGAGAGAGGAGGGAAAAGTAGAAGTCAGGAAGGGAAGAGAGAGGGTAGGAGGGGGGGAGGGGGGGAGAGGAGTAGAAGAGGAGTGGGAGTAGAGAGAGAAAGAGGGGGTAAAGAAGAAAAGGGAGGGAGGGGGGTAGGAGGGGAGAGAGGTAGAGAGAGAGGAGAGGAGAGCGGGGAAAGAAGGGAAGAGTGAGAGGAGGGGGGGTAGGTAGGGTGAGAGGAGGGGAGAGGAGAAGGGGGAGAGAAAGAGAGGAGGGGAGAGAGGAAGTGAAGGGGGTTAAGAAGAGAAGGGGAGTGTAAGGAAGGTGGAGGAGAGAAGGGTAGATTAGTAGGGGAAGGGGGAGGGGGAGAGTATAGAGAGAAGGGTAGAGGAGGGGGGAAGATGAAGGTAGTAAAGGAAAGGAGGGAGAGGGGAGGGGAGGAGAATTAGGAGAGGGAGAAGGAGTTGGGAGGAGTAAGAGAGAAAGAGAAGGAAGGGGTTAGAGAGAAAGAGGGGAGGGTAAAGGGAGGGTAGGTGGAAGAGAAGGGGAGTAGAAGAGGGAGAGTTAAGGAGAGAGAGGGGGAAAAGATAAGAGAGGGGGGAGGGGAGGAGAGAGTGGGGGGGAGGGAGGGAAGAAGTAGGAGTAAAAAAAATAAAGAAGGGGAAGAGAGGAGAGGGGAGAAAAGGGGGTAGGAGGAGGAGAAGAGGGGAGAGGGGAGGAGAAAGGGATAGGATAGATGGGAGTGCATAGCTGCATGGCTGGTTGTGTGGGGTAGGTGCCGCCGTCTCGTACGGGTGGCTGGGTGGCCGCGGGCCCGGCGCCTGTCTTTCCCCTCTTACTGTGGAACTTACGGGCGTCGTACTCTCCACTAGTCGCTGACTGTTTTCGATCTCCTCTCTTGCCCTAACGTGCGGCCGCGTGTCGGTCCTCCGCTTGCTTCTAGCCGCCGCGCGCTGTGTCGTGCGGCGCCTTCGTTCCCCGAGCCTAGTCCTCCCTTGTTTCGTCACTCCGTTTCTATTTCTACGTGTTTTGACCCGCTTATTTCCTTGGTCTTCTCGCCTAGTTTTCCTCTTGTCGTTCTGTTAGCTTTCGGTCTTCTCTCTCTTCCTGCTTTTTGGTTCCGTAGCTTTTTTTCCCTAACTTGCATGTACTTTACTTTAGCGTGTTCTTCTTTAACTGTTGTGCGTTACTAACTTTTCTCTGTTTTTGTTCCCTTATTCTCGTCTGCGCTCTTTTCCCTTATGTTGTTCGTCTTTCTCTCCCTCTTTCTTCTACCCCCTGGGTCCTCGTCACTACTGTTGCGACTCCTTCCGCCCTTTACCTCCTGTCGTTTCGCGTGTCTTCTTTTTCCCCTTCCCGTTCGTTTTCTCTCCGTTGACCTTGTTTCGCTTTCTCTTTTTTTTCTCCTTCTCCTGTCCGTCTGTCCCTACCTTGTCTACGCCCTCGCCGACTCGTGATTCTTCTTTCTCCTTACTCTCTTTCCTGTCTTCTTTAACTCTAAAAATAGTTTGCTGACCTAGTTCTGTGCCACTGTTTCTCCGCATTTTCTTCTTGACTGCCCCTTCTCTCGCCCCTCTACCTTCTCGTTTGGCTTGCCTTTGTTTTCTTTTACGTTACCTCTCTAGAACCTTTTTCCCTCTCGTTTCGCTTGTTTTCCTGTCGTTGTGTCAGTCTGTTTTCCGTTCTCTCGGTTTACCCTGCCGTCTCCGCTGTTGAATCGCTTCTGTTTCGTTTCCCTACGACCGACTCTTACTCTTTTTGGTTTCTCTCCTGGTTTATCTTTCTTCTCTTTTTTAAGCGCCTCTAACCCCTTCGTGTTTCCTCCTTCTTCCGTTAATCTTCGCGCCAGTCAGCCCTCTCCACGGTTTCCTACTCTTACTCTCTTTATTTCCTACCTAAAAATTTTCCTTCTCAACTCTTTACTTTTTCCTCGCTACGCTCGTCTACTTTTCCTTTTACTTTACTCGGTACCTTCGCTTTTTTCTTTTTCCTCGTTCTTTCTCCGAGCCTCCTGTTCCTTTAACTGTGGTGCTCCCTTACTTTACAGATTTCTCGTTGTTCTCTCTACTCTGCGCTTCTTCTCCTTTGTCCTGACCCTACGTTCTTGTGGCTCCTTCTCTTGTACTCTTTTCTTCCTTTTTACTTAACCCCTTTCTCTCTCTCTGTTGTTACCTCTCTCCTGTCACACGCGTTTTACACTCTTCCCGGACTTTTCGTCCGTTATTTAACTCCTTGCCTTTTCTTTTACTTTCCCTTTTTTTTCCTTCTGTTCCCTTACTTTCTTTCGCTCTTTCTTTTCTGTCTTGTCTCTACTCTCCTTTCCCCTTTTTCTTTCTCGCTCCTCGCTTCGGCTCTCTTGCTTTTCCTCGGTCGCTCTTTTTTTTGTTTTCTTCCCCCTTGGGGTCTTTGTTTTTTCCCTTCTCTTCTTACGCTTTCACTTCTCGCCTCGTGTCCTTTTACCCTCTGTTTTCTTCTTTTCGTTTTCTCTTTATACGCCCTCTTGTTCCCACTCTGTCCTAGCTTCTTACTTTTCTCCCTGTTCTTCTCCTCCCCTTTTTTGCTCTCTTTTCTTTCTAGCTCTTTTATTCCTCTGCTTTCTTTTTTCTAACTGTTCCCTCTCTTACTCGTACCGCGTTATCTTTCTTGAACTGTCCTTCACCTGAACTGCCTGTTGGCCCCATCTTTTTTTAACGACTCCTCTTCTTTCTATCTGGCTGTCCTGCTTGGTTGCTGTGTGTACGTTTCGGTTTAACTACTTTCTTTTTCCAACTCTTTTTTTCCTTCCCTTTTTTTTTCCTCCTTCTTCTTACCCTCGTTGGTTTCTTGTACGTTTGTCCTCCTCCGTAACTTTCAGTTCGTCTTAACTTCCTTCCTTTTCGTTCGCTCTTCTTCTCCTGTCCTGTCCTCTCCGTACTCTTTTCGTACTCCTCTTTTTGTCTGTTCGCTACTTTCCGCCGGTTCCTGTTTCAGTCTTGTGTTCCTTCTTCCCCCCTCGCTCCACGCTTTTTTCACCGTTCTTTACTTCTTTTTCTTGGTTTTTCTACCCCTGGTGGCACTTTCTTTTTCGGTTCTCCGTTCTTGCTCTTTCCTTCCTGTCTTTTTTTTTTTAAGCTTTTGTTTCGTGCTCTTTTTTTGGCACTTTCGTGTTCTCCTGTTTCGTTTTCTTACACCCTAACTTTTTTTTTTTCTACGTTAACTCCTTTCCGTCTTCGTTGTCTCCTGTATCTTCTCCCTGGGGGCCGTTCTCTTCCTTTTCGTTCGTTTTTTATTTGCTCTTCTCGCTTTTACCTATTCCTCTACTCTCTTACCTGTCGTGCCCTCTTCTTTGGAGAACTGCTACATGTGACCTTTCTGTACTAACCTCTTAATCTCCGCTTGTCTTCTCTGTCAACCTCCTCCCTTCTTGTTACGCTATTCTTTTGCCGCTACCGCTCTTTGCTTCTACCTACTTGTTTTCTGTCTACTCTGATCTCTGTCTCTTCGTCTTACCCTATGCTACTTTCTTTATCTCCTTCTACTACATTACTCTTCGGCCGGTCTTTGTTCTTCTGTGTTCTTCCCTTTGTCTTCTCGTCCTTTTTCTCTTTCCCCTTTGGCTTTCCTCCTTCATCGCCTCACCTTTCGCTATTTTACTTGCGTCCCTTTTCTTACTGAACGTGTTCTTTCTTCTCTGTCTCTACCCCTCTCCCTACCCCCTGTCTTCTTACTGCCGAACTCTCCATGGTTTTTCGGGTCTACTTCTGTTTCTTCTCCATGTTTCGTCCCTACTTTTATTCCTTCTTGTTCTCTCTCTCTTAACTTTCCCTTTTCTCTCTCCTCTCTACTTAGTCCTCAACTCGGTTATTTTTACTTCCCCTCTCCCTGTTTTCTTTCTCTCTGACTACTTTTGACGTTTCGTCGCCTCCTCTTTTTTACTGTCCTGTTTTCTTTTCTATGTTCCCCCCTTCTCCTTTACCTTTGCCTGCTTCTTTTACTCGAACTTGCCCGTTTTGTTCCGGTACTTTCTTTTGTTCTCTGGTCCCCCCTTCGTACGTCGACCGTTTGTCTCTTTCCCTTTCTTTTTGTTACTTTGCTAAACTCTCTTCGTTGTCTTGCCTTGTGTTTCTCCGTCCTTGCACGCTGGTCCTCACTTTATTCCTTTCCTACTCCCTCCTTTGCCTTTGCAGTTCGTCCGTTTCCTCTGCCTCTTGTCTTTTCCGATTCCCCACTCTTCTCTTCGTTCTGCTCTGAGTTATTGGCCTAGCCTTTTTTTTTGTCTCCTAAACGTCTTCTATCTTCCTTACCTCCTCCTGTTCTTCCTCTTCTCTTGCTCCGTTTTCCGTTCCTTTCTTTCTCCGCTTGTTTGGTCGTTGCTTTCTTCATTGTGTCCGCTATCGCTCCTCCCTTTCTCTTTATTCCCTCTTTCTTTGTTCTCTCGCTCTGTTAGCTTGTTTTCTGCTCTTCTCGTCTTCTATTTTAGACGTCTCTGGACGCTGCCCTTATCTTCTACTTCTCTTTTTGCCTCCCGCTTCTCCGTTTACTGTTGTCGTGTTACGTTTCAAGTTTTATTCGGTAACTCGTCTGTGCTCTTTTTTCGCGTAACTAGCTCTTTGCTGCTTTTCTCCTTCCGTTTTTCTAACCTACTGTACCTACCTTTCCTTCTCCTTATGTTTCGTTTCCCTCCTTAATCCACTTTACTCTCTTTCTTTGTTTCTTCTACTTTGCTTTCGTTACTTTTTTGCTGTTCTCCTTCGCCTCTGTTTGCGAGGTTTTGTCGGTCCCTCCGCTCTGTGTTCTCTCTTTCGTTCTCTTACTACCTTTCCTGGTCGCAGTCGCCGTTTAAACGCTATACTCGGTGTTTGCTCTTGACCTTCTCTTTACCTTCGACAGATTCCTTTGTGTTTTGGTTGTCCCCTGCTTCTTCTTCCTCTCGTCCTCTCTGAACTACTCCATTTTTTCTTTTTCCCGTGTTCTTTTCCCTCTTACTTCTTTTTCTCTGCTCCTTTTCTTTCTTCGGTCGTGTTCTGGCTTCCTCTTTCCGTGTTGTTTTCTCTCTTCTTTTCACCTAACCTCTCCTTACTGACCCTTCTTGATTTCGCCTCTTTCTTCCCCTTTCCTGCTTTTACTGAACTTCTCCCTCTCTTTTAATTCTGATCCCTTTTCTTGTCCTCGTGTACCTCTCTCGTCTTAACGCGTCATCCTCTCATCTCTCTACCTTCGTCCACATTTTACTCTCTTCTACTCCCTTACTTTCTTTCGTTTCTTATTCTTTTTCTTGCCTTTTCTTTTCTGTCTACCCTGTTTCTTTCTTTCGCGTCTCCTCTCCTGTCTTCTACCTTTATTTGTTGTTTGCTCGGCGTCTCCTTGTGCTCCAGTTGTTTTCTACCTTTCTCTTTCTCCGCTTGGTTGTCCTGTTCTTTACTCCCTAACCGTTCCACGGTCGTCTTCTCTCTTTGATTGTTTAACTGCCTGTCTTTTCTCTACTGCGTCGTCCTCTCTCTCTCGCTTGTTTCTCCGTCGTGCCGCCTTCTTTGGCCTTGTCTTGCACCCCTGTGAACGTTCCGCGTGCAAACGCTGTCGTTCCTCTTGTTTGCCCTCTTACGCTTCTCGCTTTTTTCTCGTTTGTCTTTTACACCTCGTCTCCTTTACTCTTTTTGAGCACTTGTCCTTTCCGTCTTTTTCTCCTTTTTTTTTTTCTTAACGACTTCTTCTCTGGTTTCTCTTCGGCTTTTTCTCCCCATTACTTACGTGCTTCTCTTCGTTTTTTTTTTTTTCTTCTGCTCATTTTCTACTTTTCTTTCCGCGTTATTACTCCCCAGTCTTCCCTTTGGGCGTTTCTTTGTCCTCCCCTTTTTCTTAACTATTTGTGTCCTGTCTCTTTTTCTTTCTCCCATTCCTTCTCTAACCTCCTTCTTCTTACATTTCGGTTTTCTCTGTCTCGTTTTCTCGTTCCTTCATGCTGTTTTTTCTTCTTTGTTTCTGCTGTTCCTGTCCTTGCCTATTTTTCGTGTGGCTGTGTCTTTGGCTTCTCGTTGTCCTGTTATCTCTCTTCCCTTCCCCTTACGCTCTCCCCTTCTCCTTTTCCCCTCTAACCTCTTCTCTCCCTCTCCTTCTTTATTTATAACGTTTTCCTTCGAGAACCCCCGGCGGACTTGTCCACTCCTGTCTTTCTCCTTACTTTTTACTTTAACTCTCTCTACAGTTCTTTCTCCCTTTCTCGTACCTCTTCCTTCCGTTCGTGTCGCTCTACCTCTTCTTTTCGTACCCTGTTCTCTCTACGCTCCACCTTCGTTGTTTCTGCCTTCCCCTTCTTTCCTTCTTTACCTTTCTTCCGACTGCCTACTTGCTTTTTTCTCTTTATCTCTCCTTCTTTTTTCGCCCAACTTCTCTTACTCTCTCTCATTCCTGGCCGTCTACGTTTTTTCCTTCCTCCCTTCTACTCATCCCTGCGGCGGTCGTTCACAACCCTTCTCTTCCTTCATCTTGCCTCCCCCCCTCTCGCCCGTTCTCTTTCCCCCTCGTCTGGACTATCAAACTTTTCTGTTCGCTGTTTCTTCCCTTCGCGATCTCGGTTTTCCGCTTTTCTTTTGTTCCTCTTTTTTTTGACCTTTATCTCTCCTTGACTTTTGTCCCTTTGGTCTTGCTTCTCTTTTTCCGTGTCTTTGTTGTGTACTTAACTTTTTCCCTCTCGTGTTGCGTACTCCTCTACTTATATCTTTCCTTTCTTTTCCTCTTCTTTTTACCTTCTGTCTGCTCTCCTGTCTTCTAACGCTTTTTCGTAAGACTTTCTTTTTTCCTCGTTTGCCGTTCGCTGTACCTACCACTTAACTTTTCTCGTTTTTGTATTCCTTTTCTTTAGACTTCCTTTTTTCTTCCGCTTTCGTTCCTACTTTCCCATCCTCTGCGTTAACGGTCTCTCTTCTATCGTTACTTCCTTAGTTTCTTTTTTCTTACTCTCTCTTGTCTTGTTTTTTGCTACGTCTCTCGCTTTGCCTTCTTCTCGTTTGCCTGTCCCCTCCCCTTTCGTCTACTCTCTCCCCTCCTTCTTTTTTTTTTCTTTCTCTTCTGCTTTCTTTTTCTCTTTTTCCTTTGACTCTTATTTCTTCCCTTTCCTTGCTTTGTTACGGTTCTCTTTTTGAACTTCTTTCTAACTCTTTCTTCGTATTCTTTTCCCTCTCTTCCCGTAACTCATACCTCCCTCTCTACTCCTTACTCCTCTTGCTACTTTTTGCTCTTTCTCTTGCCTGCTTCTTTCGCAACTCGTCTTTGTTCTCTTCTCTCTCTTATTACTCTTACACTTCCTTCCTACTCCGCTCTTCTTCCCTTTCTACGTTCTGCTTTCACCTTCTCTCTCTACTTCTCTGTCTCCTTTTTTCTCTTTAACTTTCTTGCCTCCACGCTTTGTATTCTTGCTTTTCCCTTATCTCTTCCTCTATCTTCTTGTCTCCTTTCACTTTTCTGCTCAACCTCGTCTTCTCGTCTGGGCTGCCTGGTACTTGTTCTTCCCTCCCTGTTCTTCTCTTTTCTATTGTCTTCCTTTTCTGTCGAGCTTTCGCTTCTTGTGTTTCCTCTTTTTTTCCCTCCTCTCTCAACTCTGCCCTTTCGCTCGGTTCCGCTTTTTTGACTTTTTCTTTCTCCTTTCTTTTCTCTGTTACTCGTCAACTCTTCTGCATCGCACTTTCACTTTCCTTCCTCCTAGTCTCGAACTTGCCTTCTTTCCTTACGTTTTCGTTTGTCGCCCTCCGCGGTTTTCTTTCGTTTCTCTTGCCTGTCTCTTTCTCTCTCTTTCTTCTTTGACTCTCTCTTTCGCCGTTTCCCTTCTTCCACTTTTTCTTTGTGCTCTTTCGTATTTGTTCTTCCTAACTTCTGACCCCTCTCTTTTTCGCGTCCTTCTAACTTCTACTCTCTCCTTCTCTTTGTTTTCTTTTGTTCTTTTTCGCTGCCCGTCTTTTACGTCTTGTTTTTCTCTCTTCTTCCTCTGGCTCTCCCTCCCTCCTGTCTCGTCACCTCGGTCTTCCCGTTCCCTACTTTTGTTCTCTTCTTACTTCTACCCTTCTCCTTACCTTACTCCCTGTTCCGTTGTTTTCTCTCTTCCGTGTCTGTTCAGTTCACTGTTGAACCGTCCACTGTGCGTCGTGTTCCTCCCCTTTTCTTGCCTCTTCGGTGTCTCTCTTTCTATTTTCTGTTTACGTTCTCCTACCTTAACTCCTTCTTTAACCTCCCTTTTTTTTTACGACATTCGTTGTCCTTTTTTCGTGTTCTGCTCTCTCTCTGTTGCTCTCTTACGCTGCTCCCCTTCTTCTCTAGTCTTCTTTCTTGCTTCGTACTTCCTATTCTCTTCCGTGCCTCATTAACCATCTCTCCGCCGTTGTTTTCTCCTCGTCTAACTTCTTCTCTTCTTCTCACTTTTCAAGCTTTTCCTCTCTTTTGCTTACTTCCTCCCTTTCTGTCCGATTTTTGTCCTCATGGTCTCTCCTTCTCTCCGTCTTCTGCTTACCTTCTCTACGGCTTTTGAACCCCTTTTGCGAGCCCTCTCCGCCTTTCCCTTCCTTTTCTTTTCGTTTGTCGTCTTGTTCTCTCCTCGCGTGCGCCGCAGCGTTCTTCTTTTCCTACTGCTTTTCGCTTGCGTTCGTTACCTTTAACTCGTTTTTTGTTCCGCTCTTTTATGCCTCGTTCCGGGTTGCTTTGCTTTTCTTCCTTTCTTCTGCTTTCTTTTTTCTCCTCGCTTTTTTCCCTCTCCTCGTCTCTTTTTTCTCCTCTCTCTCTTCTTTACGCTTCTTCCCCGTAGACTACTTTTCCTCTTCCCCCGTGTTACGTTTCGTCTTTCTGCTTTTTGTCTCCGCTTCGTTTTTCTCTTCTAACTCTCTCTTCTCGTGCTGTTTATACGTCCCCTCTTGTTCTCCTCGTTCCTTGTTCTCTTTACACTCTACTATCCCCCTTATTTTTCCCTTTTCCCTTTCCGTATGTCCTCCTCTCTCCGCTACTTACGCTCTGGCCTCCCGCTTTTGTTCTTCTATGTTGATCTTCTCTCCTTCCTACCTTGTCTTAGTTCCTCTGCTTCGCGTTTCTTTTTGCTTACTTCTCTCTGTCCCTCGTCACTATTTTCGTCGCGTGTCCTCCTTAGTTCTTAACCCTTTCTCTCTCGCTTTCTCTTGGCTCTTTCTCGCCTGGGGCTCGTGCCGGTTATCTGGTCTCTGCTTTTTTCGTTCTTCCCTTCTTGCTGCCCTTTCTTTTTCCTTCCCTTTCCCCTGTCTACTACTTACGTACGCCTTCTTTTTCTTTCTCTTCTTTTTCTAACAGTTTGTACTGTGTGCCTCCTTCTGTTTTTGTTATTACTTGGCTTTCTGTTCTATCTATTGGCTTCCCCTTATCTACGTTTACGTCTAGCTACTTCTTAACCTTCTTCTTTTCCTCTTCCTTCTTTCCTTTCTCCTCCACCGTCTCGTAACCTTCGTTTTCTTCCTCTCTCTTCTCTTCGCTGGCGCTTGGCTGGTTTCTCTTTCGACGTCCTTCCTTTTCGCCCCTGTTTTCGCTCTGTTCGTCTGTTCTTTCTCTTCCTTACCCCTTTCTCTGCCACGGTTCCATTTTGTCTCGACGCCTCTGTCTGGCTTCGTCTTTCTTCCTCCTCTCTCTCTCTCTTTTTCTTTGGCCTTCTTGGGTTCCCTCCTTCCGCCGTATTAACTTGTCGTACGTTCCTTCCTTTTCCTCTCTTTCTGTTTTTCTGCGATTCCGTCTATACCTTAACCTCTTTCTGCTCCGATACTTTGGCTTTCAACTTTCTTAACGTTAGTGCTAACTTCCGTCGGCTCTGTTTTTGTCTCTTTTCCTTTCCTCTCCGTCTCTTCGTCTCTTTCTTTCCCTCCTGCTTTCCTTTCTGCATCTGGTGTCTCCCTTTCTTCGTTCTCTTCTCTGCCTGTCTCCTTCTAACTCCCTTATCTCCCCCTCTTCCATTCGTTTTTCTCTCCTTTCTCTGTTGTTGCCGCCACTTTTTCCCCCGCAACTTCGTTCTTTCTCTGTTGCTTTGGGCCTTTCCTTTCCCTGCTCTTCGTTCTTCCCTCGTCCTTCCGGTTTCTTTTTCTCTCCCTTCTGTCCTTCTCTCTGTCTTTTTGTCTTGTCTTCGCTCCTCTTTCCTCTTGTCTATGTTCTTCTCTTTGTTTTTCTCAGGCGCCTTTACCTTCTCTTTCTCGCCTCTGGCCTCGCCGTCCCTCGTCCCTCTTCTTTACTCCTGCCGTGCTACCCTTACCTTGCCGTTTTTTGTCTACTCTTCCTCTCCTCCCCTGACTCCCTTCTATACCTCCTCTCTTCTTCGTGCTGTCCTGTGTCTTCTCTTTCTTTGTACGTGCTCCTTTCCCTAACCTCTCTTCTCTCTCTTAACTTCATCTTTTTTCCTCAACTTACTTCTCTTTTCTCTCGCCCTCTTTCGTCCCCCCTTTGCTCTTTCTTCTTCCGCCTACCTTTTGTGTTCCTCGCTTTGTTCCTTACCTTTTTGTACATCCTTCTTTCTCTTGGCCTTTCTGTCTCGTCTCTCGTACTTTTCCTATTTGCCTTTTTGTCCTTGTTCACAATAACTTTCTTACATAACTTTGTCTTGCCTTTCACTTCTCGGTGCGCTTTAGCTGTGCTCCTCTCGCGCTTTCGTACCTTTCTGTTTCCTTTTGCTGTGGCCGTCGTGTAACGGTCCTTTTCTGCTGCGTGTCTTCGGCGGTGTCTATCTTCTTTTGTCTCTCTCTTACTGACTTTCTCTCTAACTGTTCGTTTCTTGGTTACTCTTCAGCGTTTTTCGTTTTTCCCTTCTTTCTTGTTCGTTTTCCTGCTGATCTCTGTCTTTCTCTTTCCCTTTTTTGCTGCATTTGCTTTACTCCCGCCTTTGTCCTATTCTGGTCGGGCTTCTGATACCCTTCGATTCTGCTTGCGTTCCTGTACTTGTTCTCTACTCCTTTGCCTTCCTTCTCTTCCTTTTTCTCCTCTTCCCTTCTTCACTTTTTCTTTTTTTTTCCTACTTCTTCGTTTACTTTTCATTCTGTCTTAACCTGTTAGCTCGTTTTTTTCTTTCTTTCCCTCTCTTCCTCTTTGTTCTCTTCTCTCTCTGTTTCCTTCTTTTTCTGCTCTTGCTTTTTTCTCTCGTTACTTTGTTTTCTCTCTTCTACCTCTCTTTTTCTTTACTTCCAACGTTACTTCACGTAAACGTTTGCTCGTCTACCCTTTACATTTTACTCTCTACCCTCCTGTGTTATTACTGCTCTAACTCTGTATCTCTTTCTACTCGACCTCCCCTCTCTCTTACCTCTCTTTCTTTTTGTCCCTTGTTGTCTCTAACCTCGCCCTTCCCCTCTTGTGTTCTCCTTTCATTTCTCTGCTCTTCGCCTCTCTGTTTCTCCTTTCTTACTGCGTCTCCGCACCTCTTTTTTGTTTCCTGTTTGCTCAGCTTCTCCTTCTTTTTCGCCTGTCTCGTCTTCTAACCCTCTCTAGTTACTTTCCTTCCTTCTTTATCTTCTCCTTCTCACTTCTGTCGGCTTCTCTTACTTCAACTTTTACTCTTTCTCCTCGTGTTGTCGTTCCTTCTTTGTCCTCCCTGACTTCGTAGACTCGTTCGTGTTACCCCCCTTGTTCTCTTTATTCTCCTTACGTCCTTTTTGGCTTCCTTCAAACTGTCTACCTGCTCTACTCCTCTCTTCTTCTAACGTCACTACTGTTGTCCTTTCTCTCCTTCCCGTCTGAACGTCGGCCCTTTCTTTCCTCTCTCCTCTCCGCGCTTAACTTCTTTCTTTCTCTCTGTACTCTCCTTTTTCTACTCTCGTTCTTTTCGTTGTATTCTGTTCCGCTCCTCCCTTCCCCTTTCTCCTTGTTCTCTCGTCTCTCTCCCTTTTCTCTCTAACTTTTACTCGGTCCCGCTCTTTTTACCCTGATTCGTGTTTGCGTTTCCTTCTGCTTCCCCCTCTCCACTTCCTCCTTTCCGTTTCGTCTTTCTCCTTTTACCTTTTTCCTTGGTTCCGTTTATTCGTACTTTCTAAAACCCATGTGCCTTTAACCGTTCCTTCTATTTACTTATCTAACCTTTTTTTCCAGTCTTGTTTTGTCTCTTTTCCGTCGCCTTCTTCGTTTGTCTTCCTTAACTCTCTTTACTTTCTTTCTCTATTCGCTGTTTGTCTTTCTTCCTCTTCTTTTTTTCATTATCCGTGTCCTTCTTAGTCATTTCTAGTCTGTCGTCGCTATTTCTCTTATACCTCTCTTCTTTTACTTTTCCTTTTTACGCCCTGCTTCTCTTTTTGCCCCCTTTTCTTTTTCACGTTCCCCTGCCCTCATCGCTCTTCACTTTTTTGCGTCCTTTCCCTTCTCTTTCCTGGTTTGCTACTTAACTTACCGGTCTTTTACTTCCCTTCTTTCTGCTCCCTCTCTTTTCCTTCTCCTGCTTGGCGTGTCTCTGACTTCTCTGTACGTCTTCCCTCTTCTGCTCTGCTTTTGTCCTTTAACCTTTGTATCCTCTTGAAACTTCTCGTTCTTTCTTATTATCTACTCGTCGTTATTTTATTCTCCTTCTTTTTTTATCTTTGTCTTCAACCGACCCTGACTCTTACGTTGCTGTTATTGCCTTTTTTTCTCTTTGTTTCTTTTCTCTTGAGTTCGACTTTCCTTTTTCTTCTACTCGTGTTCGCTCTCTTGCCTGTCTGTCTCTTACATCCTTTCCTTTCTTTACTGTTCGTTGTTTACCCCGGCCACTTTTGTCCTTCCGCGCCCCTCTCTTTTTCTCTTTAGCTTCTTCTCTCCTTCGTACCCAATTTCTGGTGTGTTCCCCTTGATGGTCCTCTTTGTTTGGTCGTTTATTCCTCCACTTCTAGACACTCCTTGTTTCTTTTTCCTGTCTCTGCCTCTCGCCTGCTGCGTGCCCTGTTCGTGTCGCTTCGTGCTTGGTCCCTTTTTCCTCTCTCGTTTCTCTGTGCTCCTTCTTCTTGCGTTTGTTCCTTCCTCCTTGCTCTTCTCTCTTTCTTTCTTTTTTCTCTACCCCCTTCCCTCCCTCCTCGTTCTTTCGTACGTTCACGTTCTAACCCTAGCCTCTCTTTTACTCTTCCTTCGGTCCGCGGTTACTCTCCATCTGCATGTGTCTGTGCTTGTTTTCTGTCTTCGGGGCTTTCTGACACTCCTTTTCGTAATCTCTCTTTCTATTTCTCTGTTTGCCCTTGGTTTCCTTCGCAACCCTCGCTCTGTTTTTACCTTGCGCCGTCCCCGTTTTTTTCCTTCTCCTTCCGTCTCCCTCTCCGCCCCTGGTCTTTCCCCTAAACTGTCCTCTTGTATCTCTTTTACCTTGTCCCTTCGTGACTATGTCCTCTTACGCTCTTCTCCTTGTTTTTTCCTTCGTCTGTCTTACTTGTCTCTTTTTTCCGCCTACCTTACTTACTTTTCTCCCTACTTCTCTTTCTTAACTGGTTCATTTTCCTTTTCGAACGCTCCTAGTTCGTCTCTTCCTTTTTCGACGTCCAGTCGTTTCTTTTTCTTTCTTTTTGTTGTCTGTGCGTTGCGCTCCTTGTTGATTCCTCTTTTAACCCTTTCACTCTGCATTCGGCTAGACTTACTGCGTTTTTCTCTCTCGTTTCTCTTTGTTGGGTGGCTTCTTTGCTCTCGTCTCTTGCTTCCGACCTTCCCTCTTCCAGGTTCGCTTGACCTTGTTCGTAACTTTTTTCTTTTCTTTTACTTTTTTTCTCTCCTTTCTTAAACTTTTCCCTTCTTCTTTCCTTTGTTCAGGCTCTACTTAGTCCTCGGTGTCCTCTTTTTACTCTAAGCCTTCTGTCTTCTTCTTTAACTCCGTTTTCGCCACCGTGTTTCTTACCTCGGTTCGCCTCGGTTCTTTCTTCCTTTTCTTTTTACGTTCTCTTTTTCTTCTGTGCCTTTAACCCTTTTCTCTTTCTTCTTTGTCCTTGCCTTTCCTGACTTTGTGCTCCACTGTTTATTTTTTCCTCCTTTTTCCTTTGCTCTTTCTCTGCTCGGCTTTTCTTCCGCCTCGTTCGTCCCTCTCTTTTTTCTTCATTCTCTTCTTCTTTGCTTTTGCTACCTGTTCTTGCGCTTTTCCTAAACTTCTCTTCAGTTTCTTTACCTTACTTTTTTTCTTGCTGTTTCTTACTAATTCGTCTGTCTCCGGGTCTTGGCCTTTTGTGTTCCTACTCTCTCCTCGATTCTTCTCTTCTGCTCTGTTATCACTCTACCTCTGGTCGCATGCGTTCTCACGCTCCTCTCCTACGTTGGTCTTTTCCTCCCCTTCCGATCTCTCCTTGGCTCTCGCTCGCTTATCTCCCCCTTCTGTCTTTTCTTTAGCAGCTTACTCCATTCTTGTTTTACCTCTCGTGTCCTTCCCTTTGTTTCTATACCCTTTCTCTCGTTCCCCCCCCCCATCGTTCCGTGAACTTACTTTCGACGTACCTCTCGTCCCTTTGTCTTTCGCTCCATTCCATCTTTTTTTTCGACTTTTTTTTTTCTTTCTGTTGGCTGTCTCTCTCTTCTAACCTGACCCGTTTTTTGCTTCCTTCTCCTTCTACCTTTCTACATGTGCCTCGTGTGCCCTCTTGTCCTCACCTCCTTGTTCTGCCTTCTCCTTTTGTGTTCCTCTGCTCTTTCCTTCTCTTCTTTACTTCTTTTCTCCCTCTCTCTTACCTTTTTTCGTTTTCTCGCGCTTTTACCGTTGTTTGTGCTCTTCTCGTATGACTAGGCTTGATCTACTACTCCCTCCTTCTTTTTTTTACTCTTTTTGTCCCCGAGACTCCTTTCTCGCTCCTCCTTTACCGTTTCCCCGGTTCACTTCCCCCTCCCCTCCGCTTGCCTTAACGTGCCCTCTCCTTAGTACTCCTCGTTCCGCTTCTTGCTCCCCTTTTTCTCTTTTCTGCTGTCGTGTCCTCCTCTCTCCTTTTTTCACTCTTTTACTTTTCTTTGTCTTGTCTGCGCTTCTTCCTGCTGCTGCTCTTCTTTCCCTCCTTCCCTTCCTTTTTTTGCTCTGGTCGGTTTCGCTCTTTAACTCACCTTGTGACCCTGTCCTCTCTCTTGTCGCGTCTAGTAATTTTCTGTCTCTACTTGCCCGTCGGTCCTTCCGAGTTCTCCTTTGCCTTTTCCTGTTCTTTTTCGTTTCGCCTTTTCTCTTGACTTGACTCGTACTTCTCTCCCGTTCCGTCTCTTTCCTTTTTAACTGCCTTCTGCTCTACTTTTTTTTTCTAACTCTTCTCTTTTTTGTGCTTACTTCTCTTTTGTGCTCTCTGTCGGTTTTGTTACTCTCCTGCGTCCCTGCTTCTGTGGCTTTTCCTATTTGTCTTTCTTTTCTGCTTACTGTGCCCCTTTCTCTTCTTTTTTTCTTACTGCCCGACTGTTCTTCGCCTCCTTTCCCTTCTTCCCTCACCCTCTCCCTCGTCGCTCTCTCTCTAACTTCTTTTTTCTTTACTCTGCTTCGTGTCCGCCTGTTCCTATAACTTTTCGTCTCCGCCTTTCTTTCCTGACTTCACGTGGCTCTCGTCTCGTTTTTTGCTCTAACTCTCCGCGCTTTTCGTCTTTACTTTTACCTGCTGTTTTAACTTGCTAACCTCTTACCCGCGGACCTTTACGTCCTCCCCTGCGCCTTGTGTCTGTTCTAGGTTCTGTTTCCCTTCCTCTCGCTCTCTGTTTCTCCTGTTTTTTTGTTAACCTCTGTTTCGACAACGTCGTTTTTCTTTCCTTGAACGTCGTTCTGTTACTCTTGCTTTTTTTCATTCTATTCACTTCCTTTGCTCTCTCTCTCTCTTTTCCCTTCTTCGTTCACTGCCTTCTCTTTCACTAACTCACTTTCCCTCCCGTCGTCTTCTGTTCCTTTCGTCTTTCCTTCCTCTTGTTTGCCTTTTCTCGTCTTCTACTTCCCCCTCTTGCTTTGTTTCTGCTCTCTACGATGTTCTCCTGCCTTCTCCTCTTGAACTCTCTTGCTCTCCTCTCCTTTTTCTCCCGTCTTCTTGTTTTGCCTGTTTTTTTTCCGCTCCTCTTCTTCTCTCTTAAGAACCCACTTATCCACTCCCCATTGCCCCCCGACCCAACAACCACACGACCCAACCTCCACACAAATGCCCTAAGTTGTGACAAACCACCCCATCAACCCAGCAAACCGAGCAAAGAGAAACCCCCCCACAAATGCAATAGAGCCAATACACAACATAATGTCAAAGCGACCACCGGCCCCAGCCCACTGAATCCTTACCTCTATGACCCCTAACCCCTCTTACTCCCGCCTGACCCTACTTAACAGTGCCTAGCCCCCAAGGTAGCCAAGGATAATTGCCGCAGTACACAGTAGATTGAATATTGTAAGAGGTAAACCTAACAGCCAGGTAAGTTAACACACGAAAGCCCAAATCTTAAGTGAAACAGCGAAACAAGAGGAAACAACAGATTGAAGACAAGAATGTCCAAGAAGGCTTTACATCAAAGATTTAAAGGGATCTTCTGAAGATTGATAAGATAACCAGCTGTGCGGTGAAATGAAAGTGTAAGAACACTTAACTAATCTAGTGGCAGAATCACTTGAATGATTGAGGAAAAACCACATTGAAAATATAATGGAAGAACAATTAATGTGATGAGGATAAAATCCACTAGAGAAGCTATGGATGAAACATGAAACATGATGAACACACTATATGAATCTGTATTACGTGATATGAAACACTCCTCCTCCATTCATGTTAAACATTTGAAGTAATTGATGTGAGAAATCCAATTTGTAGACCTTTTTGGTAATTAAGTGATTGTTGTTGTGGTTTGTTGTGGTTTGAAATCAATTAACGTTCACGGGAATTTACAAATCTATGATTTAAACCGAGAAAAGAATTAAATCTTTTGCTGGATTTTACAAAATCAAGAAGAAACCGTGAAGCAATGATTAATCGTTGTGAAATAGTTGTTGTTGTTGAAGAACTTGAGCTTTAGTTGACGAATAATGAGCGAAAACAATGAACGGTGCATAAACTTTCAACTTAAAATGAGTATCGGTTGATTAAAACTTCAAATAAGTACTAACGGTGTAATCGAAATCCATGAAAAGTGCATAACGGTTGTTAATTGAAGTTGTAGGGACTAAAAGTGCAAAACAGTTCACTTTGGAGGGCTAAAAGCTGAAATATAACTTTTGAGGACCAACGATGAAAGTCAGTATCAACTAGGAGGGTTAAAGGCTGAAATTAAAGTGTAAGGACTAACGATGTAACACTGTTTCTACTTTGAGGGTGAATGAATCAAGACAAGGCCAAATTGTAAAGATGACTTGTGTTCTAGGGACTAATAATGCAAAATTAAAAATTAGTTTATAAAATCACTTTTCCCTCCATACTGTTCATCGTCTTTTACGTGGAAGTTAAAAAAAAATTATATGATTCTATTTTCACTTCTACGGAATGAGTCGGTTATCGTCAGTGAAAATCGAATATACCACGTTGATCGAAAAAGGATCACAATCACAACGGTATAAGTTATAAGTCCTGTAAGTTACCGTCACTCGAAATTGAAAACTCGAAAAGAAGTAATCGTGTATAGTTTTGTACTAGTTGAGCTTCTAGTTTGGTTCTTGTTAGAGAGTTACGAGTTCGGTTATTGAAAGATAGTTGCGAGTTCGGTTCACTAACAATATGATTATTCGGTCACAAAGAAAAAAATTGCGTATCCGGTTAACTTAGAAGCTGCGAGTCCAGTTAACCATTAGAAGCTGCTAGTTCGGTTGTCCTTGGAAAGATGCTAGTTTGGTTAAAGAAGAAAATTAGAGTTCGGTTCTTGAAAGAGAGTTGCGAGTTTGGTTCACTTGAGTTGCATATCCGGTTGACAAAATATCAAACACCTTGAATGCACCTATTTCTTCTCTTCGTTTCAGCCATGACTGTTTGTGTTTTGTACCACAAAACATGACCACAAATAAGCTAACCACAAAGATCCCCAGAAATATAAGCTTGTAAATACGCTATGAAGCCACGTTTATAAGCCACGAAAACTTGTTAAAACACACAAAGCTTGATGAATAAGCTAAGTCTAAACAACCCTTAACAAACTTTGTCATCACAAATAAGCACAAAAAGCTGAGTAAAAAGCAGTTTTAACAAGAGAATAGGCCACAAAAATAACAACCTAATAAACTTAGAATAAGCTTTGTAAATCTAAATAAGCTGAGAAACCAATAAGCCGATATGAAGAGCAAATAAGCCAAGAACAGAATAAAACCACAAAAATCCAAATAAGCTAACGAAAAATCTTGTAAATGATCTCTTCTTGCCACCGAATAAGATACAAAGGCTATTATCTTTTCTATAAAAGTAAGCCGTGACTTTTATAGGAAAAATGCACAAAAACCCAAAAAAATAAAATAAGCCGTGACCTGCTAATTGACACAAATAAACTACTACGTAGTAATACTCAAATGAACACAACCCAATATTTTTGTCAAAAACCCATATGTTTCTAGCAGTTATGTTTTAGAAAGGGTTTTTAAACTTTTTAACCAAATAAGTGAATAACAAAAAAATAAGCCGAACGATTATTAGCTTATAAATAAGCCGAACCAATAAGCTCATAATAACCACAACGAAACCACTAACAAAACCAAGATAGAACCATGGCTCTTGATACCAATTAAAGGATATTTGTATTTCATACACACTTAGTAACTTAGAGAGAGAAAGCTAGAGAGAGAGAGGATGGGAGAATACACAAAAAACACACATAAGAAATGAGAGAAATGCATTCAACCAACACCCTCTCTGGTATGTGCTTAATTACACATACCTTTTTCCATTAAAAACAGACTTAAATGACCAAAAACAGACAAAAACTGCCAAATATATGTTTGTTTTGCATTTGTGTTGTGCAGGAAACGGATATCACACAAAAGGACGAAAAACAAAGCCAAAAACGACAAAACTAAGCACGAAATGGAAATGTGTGAAAAGACGAAGCCAAATCGAAGCCAAAAAGTCAATCAAGTCATAAAAGTCAACCCCGACAAAGTCAAAGTCAAGAGGAAGTCAAAATCAGAAGAAATATATCTTGAGGGACCAAAAATGCCAAATCCCTAAGTGTATTACAAGAAGAAAAAGCTACAAGGGCTGAATTTGCTTTGTATTGAAAATAAAACATTGAGGGGGCATTTCTGCCAAAGCCCCAAAGATGTATCAACTAGGGACTGAGTTTGCAAACATTCTTATATGGTTGAAGGGGTGATCCTGCCAAATCCCCAAAACATTAACCCCACAAGGACGTGTAGTGTAATTGAACGTTACATTTTGGGGGGCCAAAGTTGGCAAACCACCAAACTCATCCCTGTTACCCATTCAACAAACGTTCCCGCCTATTTCCCCCCCCAAACAACTCACGGGTTAACCATCACCTTTTTATCCTATAAACCCCATTAAACCCTGGATAATCCCTCTCCTCCCTATCCACTAAACTCACACCCTGCTTATTAGAATTCCAAGGTTTGGCAATCCACCACTCCCAAGCTAATTCGACGGCTTAGATGGACTCAAAAGAAGCACATGAAGATTTAAGGGCCAAGATTAGCTTTTGCTAAACCTCTCACACAACTAGCACACCTATGGAACTCTCTCATAAAGAAAGAACAGCTGCAAGTTCAAGATTTAGGAAAATTCGGCTATAAATAGAACCATTTTGTAAGCCTTAAGGGTATCTTAGATAATATAGCATAACTTAGATCTTACTTTTAAAATTAAGTCTTTTTCAGCTTATTTTAACTTATTTGTAACTTATTGTAGCTTTAAATTTAGTATTGTACTTTTTACCAAGTTTAATCAAAATTTGAGGTTTTAAAGTTAAAATTCAATTTCAAACTTCACATGGAATGAGTGCTTATTATGAGCTTATTGGATGATAAGTCTGAAATGGATGGACTTATGGGTATGATGAGCTAGTACACTAGCTCATTTAAGCTTGTGAACCTATCATCAAAGTTAAGGACCAAAGGTATTGCTAAACCTTTCAATTTTTAAACTCATTTCTCTTGCATTTGCTTATTTTCAGCTTATTTGTGTTTATTATTGTTTTTTAGTGCTTAAAATATAGATCTTGTAGTTTAAAATCTCATTTTACAAGTTTTTCTTAAAATCTATCATAATTAGCCAAAACTGTCCAGTCTTGGTTAGCTTATTTAAGTGCTTATTTGATGTTGCCTTTAGCTTATTTCTACTTCTAATGTATGTCTAATAAGTTATCTTTAAGAGTCCTAGCTTAAATCTTTGTAAAATCGCCCTTAAAAGCCCTTTTTAGAACTTAAAGGGGTGTTTGGGATAACCATTTAAAATTGGTCAAAACAGGTTTGGCAATGGGTCAGGTCATTGAGTTTACTTTGTTCATCATTTTTAAGTAATTCTAAGCTGTTTTAAATAGTTTTGATAAGCTAAAGTTGTTTTCAAAAGGTGTGTGTCTAAGGTTCAAACTGTGGCAATAGCTTTTCTCTTAAATAGCTTATTCACAAGCTGGTGATTAAAGGACATTTGATGTCACTTTAAGCTTGTATTTATGACTTGTGAAGAAGTAGTAAGGTGCTTGACAAAGTCTTTTGTGCTTAAGATGTTGAGTATAACTGCCATCCAATGGTCAAAATCGCGAAAGTGTCATTTTTCATTTTAGATTTTAGATAAGCTAGGAATAGAATTAGAGTCTAAATTTTGGTAGTCAAGTAGCTTTTAGACCATTAATCAACTGTTAGGGCTTATTTTCCACTTTAGAGCTTATTTGAAGTAATATTTGAGGATTGCAAGTTGCCAAATTTTACTTTAAGTCTGTCATAAAAAAGGGAGTAAAAATGAATGTTTGCAGTTTTTGACCAACTTTAAAATAGTGTAAAAAAGTTCCAAAATGCTTTTTGACTGCTGATTTGGAAAGCTCATAGGCCATATTTTAGTTAGAAAGAAAGTTTTTCACTGATAAGTTTCATTTGTTTGCTTAATTTTAAGCCAAAAGTAGGCTTGTAACTGTTTTTCAAACAGTTTTAAGCTCAAAAGCTCAATTAGCTTATTTGAGCTTGTGGCTTATTATTGTTGCTTGTTTATTGTTGCATTAAGCTTATTAGGTTAGTTTAGACAGATTTTTAGCAAATTTGGCTTATTTTGAGTTTTTTAGAGCTTATTTTCAAATCTGCCAAAAAATTTCCCCTGGTGCAAAAGTCTGTTTTGACAGCTTCTTTAAGCTGTCATTCAGCTCACCATTTTCTTTCTTTTTAGCATTTTTGGCTAGCTTATAGGGTGTTCTTTAAGCCCCTATAAGCTCAGCCATTGGGTCCCACTCTTAGGGCTTAAAAATAAGCCCTAAGAGTAAACATTGTTGTTAGGACCTAAGTTTTTGTGCATAAGCTCAAAACAAGTTACTTTTCATCTGTTTTAAGTTGCCTTTTGGTTTTGAGCTTATTTGGGTGCTTAGTTTTAAGCTTACTTTTTCACAAAATTCAGTTATAAAACTACCCTGGTGCTAGACACCCTTTTTAAGCTCCATTTCTAGCTTATTTAGCTTAAGCCCAATAGGTTCTTTTTTGCATTTTAGGTAGCCAGTAGCTCAATCTCTAAGGACCAACAACTTTTTAGCATTAGTTAGCTTTTTAGGTTGCTTATTTTTAAGCTAGAAAACCCCTCATGTACTGCCTTGTTAACTTAAGTTTAGGCCTTAGCTTACTTCTGCCTTTTTAGCAATTTTCTAGCTTATTTAGTGATAAGCTGTGTTCCTTAGTGCTTATTTGCCTAGCCCTTAAGCCCTTTTTAGCTTATAAGTCTTTTGTTTTAGCTTAAAAAGCCTTGTCAGCTAGCTTTTATAGTCCTTAGCTTAAAAAGCTAAGTCTGCCTTTTCTGGCTTATTGAGCCCTTTTTCTCTTAGCTTATATTGGTCATTTTAGCTTATTAGGATTAGGTTTGTACGGCCATTGCTTATTTTCCCCATTTGTGTTGCTACATTTGTCTAAAAAGCCATAAAGAAAAGCCATTTTTGCCTTTTAAGTCACATTAAGCTCTCTGTCTGTTTTCAATAAGCTTTTTCAGCTTATTTTTAGCTTTTCACAAAAATTTGTAGTTATGAAAAATGATAAGCTCAAGGTGCTTATTTAGTTTGTCTAATAATTTTTTCTAAAAAAAAGGGGATAAGAGGAAACCCGGGTGAGCAAGACTCGAACCCGGGTCTCAACCCTCAATACACCCTCTTTTATAACAAACACTCCTACCGCTGTGCCCTTGGGTCTTTTCTGTTAGACCCTTGGGCACTTTGGTATATAAGGGGGTTTTGTCCCTTTTGCTTATAAGCTCGTTTAAGCTTATTTTCAGCTTATTTATAAGCTGAATTTCGGGTTTCTTATTTTTCTTAGGATAGTTTTAGGGTCTAGTATTTTAGGTAATTTTCTCAGAATTTAAAAATTTAGTTTAGTATATTTTATAATTTAATTTCTTTAAAAGTTTTAAAAATTCATAAAAAATACAAAAAATATTAAAAAAAATATTTTTCCTTTTTAGTAAATTTTCTTTAGTCATATTTTACGTAGGAAAAATAGAAAAACTTTCGTAGGGTTAATCTTGCAAACTTTTGATTTTTAAAGAACGGGTCTCGGGTACGGTTCTTGTCTTGACTCGTTTTTGGGTCAAACGACCTCCGTTTTCAGTCTAGTTTTTTTTAAACTTCGTTATTTGTCATTTAGAATCTATTTTAGCTTTTAAATTTGTTTTAGGGTTTAATTTGCAAAATTTAGGTTTTTGACCCTCGTTTTTCGTGCCCGTTTTAGGATTTAAGTTATTTAGCTTTCATTTTTAGGTTTTTCTCAATCGTTTTTGCTTGTTATTGATTAATTTAGCTTTCTACACTCCCAAATCATTACTCTCATTCAAACTCCAATTTTCCGACTGTATCGATTCTCCAGCACAGCCTCGTTGGGGATAAACGACCCGGGGATATTCTATACTACTTCTCGGTTTCATTGATTGTTTTTAGATTATACTTACTATATATATTTTATTATATATTATATATATTTTAAGAATCAATCAATTTTTGGCGCCGTTGCCGGGGAGGCTGAGAAAACGATTATCGTTACGTCTGACCATTTGTGTTTGAATCTGTGAATATTATCATATAAAAAAAACCAAAAAGTACAAAAATATTTTCATTTTCTTTTTAGTATAATTATCATTTAAAGAAAAACTAAAAAAAAAACCAAAAAGATAAAAACATTGTCTTTAATTATAAATAAAATTCACAAATTGGTAAAAATACCAAAATATAATATTCTCAATTGAGGTGTTGGGAATTGCATGTTGTGTGAGGCAAAATGTTATTTGATAGATCTATTTGGGATAGGATTGCGATCCCCTGGTTAGGGTGATTAGCTTATCACTGTGAGAACGAACGTATACATGCCGGATTGGGATGTTTGGGTTAGAACATCTTTAAGGGCATTCATTGGCATAGTTGCATTCATACTTGTCGAGCTTCAGTTGTCAAGAGCTTATGGAAACGTGGACAACACTTTTATTGTTGTTTGCATGTGTTCGAAAATAACTTGGAAATCTTTGCGCGGTCCTTCTATTGATTTACATAAACCTATGAATTCACCATCATTATGTTGACGTTTTAAGCATGTTTTTCTGTCAACATAAGGCACGGGTGCGATGATACATTGGGAAGTAATAATTGAATAGTTCAACACTTAAGATTTGGGGTCTTATAACATTTGGGAAAATTGTTATAAACGGAATCTTCTATTTATATTGTTGAACTAATTTGAAGCCATGGGATATGTAAAAACAGTATTTTGTTTATCTATGTATCTTTATTTTTCAACGACAGTTTTAGTAGTCGTTTCAGAATTTGATGTATATTGAATCCATAAATGTAAACGCCCTGGATATGAACCATTCGGCATGCTAGATTTGAGGGTTGTTACAGATTGGTACATGAGCCAAAGGTTATAGGAGATCCAGGTCAAAAGTTTTTTGTATGGACTATAACCATTTTTAAAACTATTTTAAAATAGGATTTGGCATGGGATCATACATGCATTACTTGGTACATCTAGGCATATATGTTACATGACTTGCATTGCTTAGCATTTGTAGGGTTACTAGTTGCTTACATGATTTGATATACGTACTATATAAATGATATTAGTTATATTACTTTAAGTTCTTTATTATTTAGCTTTACAGAACATATCATATCATCTTCTTAAGGTAATACTTATATAGTTATTTTGCTTTTGCAGTATTATGTTTTGCGAATTGTGTACCTACTCTTCCGTCTACACCTGATCTGAGACCGGCAGAGCCTTTTTGGGAGACGATGATGAGGATGGTATCTGATGGGAAGGCGATTCATGGGTATCGTATTAGGATACGACAGACTCCGTTTACAGCCAAGGTAGCCCCCCATCACGGATTACATGACCAGGCCAGAGGATACAGGACACCACAGTTCTAGGAATGAGGATGAGCGTGAGCCTACGTTCGTATAGGAACATGATCCTAACTACGTGTCAGAGATATATACTGAGTATATCATTGGGGGTTGACCATGGGTTTCCGTACTGAGGATCAGCCATTACCTCTATTGATTCACGATGATGATTCACCGGTATGTTACTGAGTCGGATCCCGAGGAGGATCCAGAGGAGTATGAGGATGATGAGACAGAGGATGGTCCGGTTGACTATCCTATAGGGGGAGATGATGGAGATGATGATGACGGTGACTCATCTAGGGATGACGCCGATGATGAGGACGAGGAGGAGGAGGAGGAGGTAGGGCACTTAAGCTCTGGCGGACTTGTATTGTTTGTACTGTTGATGAGCTGTTTTCCCACCTGAGAGAAACAGAGCTGTTATACACACCCCCTACACCACTACACAAACTTATACATACACCACCTGTTGACGTAGGGATGTATCCCGGGTTTTGAGCAAGCCTCAGCAATAAAGGTTGTATCTTGTCACTATAGGTTAGATATGAGATCGAGAGAGAGTTCTACTGCTTAGTAGGACCTACAAGAGGTCGGGATAAGTAGACTATGGATTTGTTAGCACGGGTAGATGTTGAGGAGAGGCAGACAAGGGAATTAGAGATGTTGGGTAGGGATTGGGATAACTTGGTGGATCGGCAGAGGAAGTTGAGTAGAACCTATGTACGTGGGATTTATGAGGTCAATACTAGGGTCACAGAGCTTGCTGAGCTCCATGAGCGTGATACACTGGACTTGTATGCTTTACTAGAGGATGCTCAGGATAGTAGGTCTTGTATATCACAGCGATTCGATATGGACTCGCGGCGGGTCGATTTACTTATGGGGGTTTGGATGGGACTTCTCAGAGACAGTAGGATGGTGAAGGAGGAGGCTATGTTCCGAGAGGTTGGGTCATCGATGGGTTTAGTAGGCGACTCTAGGAGCTTCAGACATCTGTGATCATGTGTTGCCACGTGGACCATCTCCAAGCACTCCAGACACAGTTACAGTTGCAGAGTACTCTATTCAGACACAAATCAGGTTACATTGAGACTAGCTTTATGATTCAGAGCAGAGTAGGTATCATTGAGTTAGCAGCTGCTTGAGAGTCTGATAGTAGGCGTAGGTCAGATGGTAGAGACTTTGAGTATAGAGATATTTAAGGCAATAGATGAGCGGACATGCTGGTGAGTTGTTAGCATGCGAAGTAGAGCAGAGGGAGTAGAAGCCAGTGACAGGGCTAGTGATTCCAGATCACCAGGATGCTTTCCTTGCGGATGCGACAGTCACATCTAGTCATTTATGTATTGTACTTGCTAGGTCATTGTACAGGCTATGTTAAGTATTAGGGGTTTTCCCGCTAGCATAGCTTTAGATCTTTGTTATTGGAATTATGTGTATCGACAACTATTTATTGTAAATTTTAAAGTTATGAATGAATGGATGTGTTTACTTTGGTACATATTGATTATCTTATTTTTGTGTTGCTTATTTATTATATTTTTTATTTCTGTCTTTAAACCTATGTTTTGTTTTTGTGATCTAGACAAATCATGGCACCTACATCAGTTGAGGACCAATACCCATCTTGTTAACGACACCAACCAAAAACATGATCCAGAATCCAATCAAGCAAATGTTTCGGAGAGCTCTTTTGCGAAACTCACCAATGGAGATGGAAGCCACAGTTCGCACGGGGATACGAAGGAAGTGCAAAAATGCTGGCCTTGTTTTTACGCTGACTTCATGAAGTGTCCTACCTTTGACTTCAAAGGGACTGAAGGCGTTGTGGTCGGTTAACCCGTGGATTGAAAATATGGAGTCTGTTTTCATATCAGTGGTTGGTGTATTGAGAAACAAGTAAAGTTTGCCATCTGCACTCTGCTTGGTGTGCTTTGGACTTGGTGGATTTCTAATGGTAGATTAATGAAACCCTAGGTCCAGAGGATAGGAATGACTTGGATGTACTCAAGGAAAAAGATGAGAGAAAAGTATTGTCCGCAGGGGAAATCAAGAAATTAGAAATTGAGTTGTGGAACTAAAGTCAGGGAAGAGGTTCCAGCATACATGAACGTTTCCGAAGAGTTAACCCTGAATGTACCAAGTTTGTTGCCAATGAAACCGAGAAGGTTGAAAAAGTACACAGTGGACTTCTGCAACATTTATGGGAAGTCAAGTCTGCCAGGACCCATAGCGTAGGATGAGACTATTGAGTTGGCCAATGAACTTGATGGTTCAGAAATCCGCACCTACGCGGAAAGGCAATCTGCAATAAGGGAAGGTGTGTGATGATATCCGAAAAACCCATGGTCAAACAGCAAACCTTCAGAGGCAAAAAATGTCGCCAAAGTCTTACCAATATGGGAGAGCAGGCAAAGGAAGCCTTATGGGGGGATCTCTTGCCCAATGCTCCAAAGTGCCATCTTCACCACAATGGCTCCGGTGCAACCCAGCGGGCCAAAGTGCAACAATAGGGCACTTTGCTTGTGATGCAGGATATTGTAAACAATTGTTGGTATTAATATCAGATGGGCAATGGGGCAGCTACCAAAGGAATGGTTGTTTGAGTGTGGAGCTCCAGGGGTATTTTAAGAGAGATTGTCTAAACGAGAATAAAGATGGAGAAATGGGAATGCACAAGGTTGGGTTGATGTATGGGATGCCAAAAAGCGGGGAAATGACCAAAAACCTGTATGCCAATGTCGTCAAGGGTAGTTTCTTAAATAACCATACGCATCTATCTTATTCGAACTTAGGTGCGTCTTAGAAAGTTTTATATCACTGCATTTGGTTCTTGATAAAAATCGCCAACTTTATTAGAAAAATTATGATGTCGATATTAGTGATGGGAAATTAGTCAAAGAAGACACAATTATACGAGGTTTGCCTTAAATTTCTTAGGCCATGTTCAATATAGATCTAATGCCGTTAGAATATGGTAGTTTCGATGGTCATTATCTGTATGGACTGGTAGATGTGTCACGCGTGATGTGTGCGATGAGGAATCTTGTCCAAATTCCCTATGGGAAATAAAACTTTGACTTTTTGTGAACAAATGTAGCAACGGGGAGAATCCCGATTGGCAGTTATCTCATGGGCTCTCAAAGCTCAGAGGTATATGGCAAAAGGGTGCAGGTTTTTTTAGCAAGATATCGCAGGAAAGAGGAGGAAAGTCGAAAAGAAAAAAGATAGAGGAGTACATCGTCAGAAGATTTTTTGAAGTATTTCGAGGACTTGCCAGGTTTCTAGCTCGACCAGTAGGAATTCAAATCGACTTAATTCAGGTGCCGCTACCGTAGCACGAGCACGTTGCGATTTGGCTCCATCCGAAATAAGGATTATCAAAACAATTACAAGAACTTATGAATGGGATTCATAGGCTAGTTCCTTTCCTTGGGGAGCCCGGTCTTATTTGTCAAAAAAGAAGGATGGGTTCGTTCAGGATGTTGCATTCGGACTACCGTGAGTTAAATAAACTGACAGTAAAGCAATCGTTAATTCCACTTCGAGGATCGAACGATTTGTTTGTAACAACTTCAAGGATAAGTATTGAATCGAAGATGATCTAGAATATGGATATCACCGCTTAGGGTACGAGAGCAGGGACATCCCAAAGACGGCATTTTCGAATCGGTTATGGCCATTTCGAGTTCAGGTTATGCATTAGATGCAAAGCTAATGCGGTATTCATATAGACTATGAAAGATGTTACTGTAGAGTGCAAGCCTTACTTGGTAGTTCGTAATTGGTCTTTAATCGATGACATTTTATTTATTCTAAATAGAGGGAAAGAGAGATGAAGGAAAACACTTAAAACAATTTTAGAAATTGATTAAGAAGAGGAGTTGTATGCAAAGTTTTCAAAAATGTGAATTTGGTTTCTGAAGGTATAATTTCTCGGCATGTCATTGATAGTAGAGGCGTACATGTGGATTCCAGCCAAGATTAGATTCTATAAAGATTGGGGTCTCCAGACACCAACAGAGATCCGCCAATTTTCTAGTCTTGTTGGTTACTATGAAGATTTATCAAAGGAATTTTCAAGATTGCTAAGTCAATGACGAAACTCACTCAGGAAAGGAATCAAGTTCGATAGGGAAGGAAAGTGAATGAGAACCGCCTCTTTCAGTTAATAAAGAGAAGTGTGACGTGGCACCTCAATCCTGGGGTTTACCTGGGGGGAGCGAAGCTTTGTGGTCTACTGTGATGCGTCAACACAAGGGTTTAGGTTGTTTGTTAATGCAGAGAGAGAAAGTGATTGCTACGCTTCCGAAGTTAAATTAAATAGTTCACGAGAAGAATAACCACTCATGATTTAGAGCTTGGATCGGTAAGTGTTTGCCTAAATAAGGGAGAACTATCTATACGGAACCAGATGCACTGTGTTCACCGACCATAAAAGCCTACAACACATTCTCGATCAGAAGGAGCTTAACATGAGAAACGCGGTTGGCTTGGATTACTTGAGTGACTTACGATTGTGTATTCGTTATCATCAGGGAAAGGAAAAAGTTAGTGCCGATGCGCTGAAGCAGTAAGTGAACGGGATTGAGCCATTGCTGGGGTTCGAAGCCTAGTTATGACAAATTGGTTTGGAATCTCCCAAACAAATATAGAGCAGATCGAAGCAGAGACTAGAGATCTTGTAAATGAAGATGTAGGCGGTTTAATCCGAAGGGATATACAGGGGAGAAGATTG
The DNA here is from genome assembly GCA_026074375.1 of Tanacetum coccineum. NCBI lineage: Eukaryota > Viridiplantae > Streptophyta > Magnoliopsida > Asterales > Asteraceae > Tanacetum > Tanacetum coccineum. Next base: position 23,891 of record BQNB010029430.1, on the reverse strand, counting down.
GGAACCTTTCGTGCCTTTGGAAAACTGCATGTTTACACATTAGCAGGAGTTGGATACTTGCTATGGAGACTTAAGAATCCGTGATTATGCGACGAATTCCCACAAGTCGAAATATTATCCATCCCGGTTCGTGAAAGATGTATCATGATGTGAAGAAATTATATTGTGGCCAAAACATGAAGGGCTGACATGCAGTATGTTAGCAAATGCCTGAATGTGAAGGGTCAAGGCCGACATATGGCCATCAGGATTGCTAGTTAACAGAATTACCGAGTGGAAGTGGGATAATATCTCGATGGATTTTATCACAAAACTCACAGGTCGTCCAAGGTTTTGAACATACTGGGTGATTGTGGATCGACTTAAAAATTTTCTCACTTTTGCCAATAAGGGAGAATGTCGTTCGAAAGTTGCAAGGTTGTACTGAAAAGATTAGTGGCATAGAATGGATACTGCCTCAATTATCTGTGAGCGTAATGGAGTCACTTCATATTTCTAGAGATCATTTCAAAAAGCTTGGGGTAAGATATTAGTATGAGCTATGTGGTTCTTCCAGAATTAGACGGCCAGGGCGAGCGGACTTCAAAACATTCGTGGAATGCTACGTGTTGCGTGCATTCGATTTTGGAAAAGGTTGGTTAAGCATTGTGTTTGGCCGGTTTTTCATACAACAACAGTAATCACGTAGCATAAAGGGTCGCCAGTATGAGGACTGTTATGGTCGAAAAATGTCGGATACCGGTGTGTGGGCGAGTTGGGGAAGCCAATGATGGCCCGGAAGTAATCAAGAAACAACAGGAAAAAGAGGTCCTGATAAGCAAAGAGATGGCCTAAGTGCACTAGGATCGAAAAAGAGGTACGTTGATCGGAAACGAAAAAGCGATGGAGTTCGAGATTAGTAAGAGTTATGCTCAAGGTCTCACCATAGAAAGGGGTATAGGTTCGGTAAGCGGGGGGCAAGTGTACAAGAGGGATGTTTTTTATGTCGGACCATTCAAGGTGTTAGCAAAAAATAGTGGGAAGATTGCTACAGGTGGAACTTCTCAAGAGATTGAGCAGAGTTCACCAATACCTTCCATGTATTAATCTGAAGAAACTGTTACCTGAGAACCATTAGTCATGCCTGTTTTTAGACGGATTCATGTTTGCGATAAGTCCAGTAGTTTTGGAAAAGCCGTTGAAATTATGGGAACGGTGATATCAAACGGATTGAAGCGAAGCCGAATACATTGGTTAAGGTTCGCTGGAAAACTTTGGCGGGGCCTGAGTTCACCTGGATCGTGAAGATTCGTTCAAACAAAAAACCCACTTACTTCATGCACAAACCAGGGGTTTCTTCATCACTACAAGGTCTTAGCTTTGAGGATTCAAAAGTTTTTAATAGGTGGAGACTTGTTAACATTTATTTTTTGTGTCCATTGTATCTTATAATGATCACTATTTATTTTAGTTGGTAATTTACTTTAATATTTACTTTTATGATAATTGTGTAGACTAAAAAATAAGCTTGTATGTAAACGGGTCGTCAAATAAATTAATGTTTAATACAAGTAGTAGAGGGAATAATTTTAATAAGATAATTATGTACTTTGGTATTGTATATTTATTGGGACACGTAAATGGGTTGTTTGCAATAAAATACATTTGGACACACCCGGAAATACTAGATTACTAGACTCGAACTAATACCCACTTTTACCACCTTAACCTAAAAATAAATCAATTTTGTGTACATAAACCACAAGGGGGCCGGTTATACACCTAGGTACACATAAACCAACTAGAAATCTTCATTCTTGATCTTTAAGTACATGTACATCCCCTTGGTAATTAATATGTGTCCTAATGGTCTCCTAAAGGGCTAATACACAATGGATAATGACTTATTTGACTCCCTTGCCTTGTTTTGTTGCTGTGGTAATACACAACACATAACAAAATCATATGATTTGTAGCTAGCCAAACTTGTAGAAAATATGTAGTCATTAAGAGTGGTTCATTGAATGGTTTAGCATTAAACATGTGTGGCTAATAGAAACACCCCTTTAAACCACTAGTAGGTTCGCCTTTTTGCTTGGTTAGAATTGGAAACCTAATAGATCATTTGCTATAATATACATATATTCACATTTGACACTTTGTTAAACTCCACACACACTTAAAACTCTCTCATTCTCTTGTTCGGGGTAAAACGCAAGCCAACACCTCCATTCTTTTCATTGAACCTATAAGCACTCAATGTTGTCAAAAGAGTTATACGAGCTAGGGATTTACTACACTACACGTTCACTCCTCCATTAAAAGTATAGGACCTTTGTAAGTTAACTACAACATTTAGTTTCATAATATATTCCTTTTGGAATATTATAAGTATGTCGCGATATATATAAAGTTTATGCAGTTGTCTAATTGCATAGGATTTATTTATGTGGGTGAGGACTCGTTTTTTTTAAAACACTCATGAACAATGATGGTGAGGGACAAACTAGTGACTTCACGTAATCACATAACCCTTGGAACGAAAATATAAGACATAAACGTAACTTTTAAAGAAAAACGTAATGACATGGCTAGGGAGGGAGTATATGAGACTATCAAACGTTTGCATGTTATGGGTCGCAATTAGGAAATGCTAGGCACATCGTTTTGATGCTAGACGATTTGACAAAACCGCGTGAGACATTAATAAACCTATTCTGTGACTCTTAGTCTGGACTTCACGGTCCCATTCTTTGTGAGCCCACATGACATAAGCACAAATAAGCATTTTAGGAGGTTATTGTGAAACTTAAGCGTTTTAAAGATTTTTATAAGCCTAGATAAGCAGTGGACTCTAAGGAAATAATAGCCAAACCGTAGAAACCCTTATGGGTTCTATCGAGCCAACAAGGGGCCAACAAGGGCTTATTTATAAGCCACGGCTTATTAATAAGCCACTAGGGCTTAAATCATGATCTTAAAGTTGTCAATTTTTTAATAGGGCTTTCATTTATTAGAAACTTTTCGAATCCCTTATGGGCCTTCTAGCTATTAACGGGCCCTAATAAGGAATAAGCTCATAATAAGTTAGGCAGCTTATTGATGATTTATGAGAGTCAATGTGATGAATAGACCTTAATAAGCAAACAGTTCCAATGGACAACTGGAGAAAAGCCTAAAACCCTATTTGGGCCTTAATGGGCCAACAGCCATTAGCTAGTGCTTATTAGCTTATTGGGATAAGCTGAAATGAAACAGACCCTAAAGCACTAAATAAGCCAAGAAATAAGTTAGACAAACCTAAGGGACCCTTAAGGTTCTATTCGGTTTGAGTTATTGGGCTCGTAAGCTCAATAAGCTCAAAATAAGCTCCAATAAGCTCCCCGCTTATTCTAAGCTTATCAGACCCTGCTGAGCTTATTGGAACCTTTTGAACTTATTAAAATCATTTTGGACCTTTAAAATGCTAAACGGACCTTAACGGGTCCAATGAGGCCCGTTAAGCCAAAAATAAGCTCGATGAGCTTATTAATAAGCCAAACCAAATATTGTAGCTTAAATAAGCTTAACGAATGCCTTAGTGCTTTTTAAAACTAAAACTGACTTTAGAACATTAATGACTTTAATGGGCCCGGTAAGGCCAATAAGACATATAAGCTGTTAGAGCTTATTGTTATAGCTTTGGCGTTCTTTATGGTTTATTTTGAATAATTAAAACGTAATGCCCATTGTGGCATTTAATTGGAATGATAATGCATTTTTTTTTCTAAAGTTGGAGGACTTAAAAGTGTAAATTTTAAAAACTTAGGGTCAAAACTGTAATTGTAAAGCTAACAAGCTAGGGAATGTTTATGTCAGTTTTGGAAACTTAGGGGCTATTTTCAACACTTATAAGGACCAAATTGTAACCTTGTAAAGTCTAGGGACTAAAAGTGTAATTAATGAAACTTAAAGGTATATTTGTGAAACAAAAGTGAATAAATAAAACACTTAACGAATCGGTCGAATATTAAGATATTCGGACATTAAACGGGTTTAATTAACGACAAAATAAATAAGTATATTTATTAACAATGATTTCACGTTTCTCGAGAACCATCGAAATTATAATACAATATCTTGTTGCACACCACACAAGTGTTTAGCTAGTTATATAAACTTGAAATGAAATGTTAGTTATACATGAGTGTTAATTAAAAGTGTAGACTTTAAGACTTGACCGTATTTTATTAGGTATTTGACGGTGTGATTCGATTGCTTACGTGGACATTTATTATTATCAGAGAATATGTAAGGTGAGTTCATAGCCCCTCTTTTAATGTTATTTAAATACTTAATCTTTGGGATGAGAATATGCTTTATTTTAAATTGGACGAAAAGTGTACATTTTATAAACGATCCACGTGTTTGTAAGTAGCGATACAATGAGCCTTTATCATGAACTGTTTTTGCATAGTTGTAGTTGGGAAATGCATTGTTTGAGCGGAAATGTTATTGATAGAATCTATTTGGGATTGACGATCCTGTTCGGGTTGATTAGTATCACCCCCCCCACACCATCATGGGAAATGAACGTTTATACCATGTCGGATTGGGATGTTTAGGGTGATTGAAACATCAGTCCGGGCAGTATTGGCAGATGTTGCATTCATACATGTCGAGCTTCAGTGTCATGAGTTAGATATACGTGTCACACTTTTTTGATGTTTGCATGTGTTGTAAATCTTACACTTAGAAATTTGCGGTCCTATATTGATTTACATAAAATTGATCACCAACTTATGTGACGTTTTATGCATGCATTTTCAGGTAATAGGCACGAGGTGCTATGATACATTGGAGTCAATAATGAAGACGTCAAACTATTAAGATTTAGGGTCTTATACATTTTGGAAAATTCGGTTAATAAACGAAATCTTTATTTATATTGTTGAAAAAATTTGAAGCATGGGCTTATGTAACAAACAGTATTTGTTAATCCAAATGTATCTTTATTTTTCAAAACACACGTTTAGTAGTCGTTCTGCAGAAATTTGTGCTATTGATCATTAAATGTAACGCCTCGATGATTACATTCCGCTGCAGAATTAAGCTTAGCCCTTCTATAGTAGTTAAGTTCCATATGTCTATTGATAATCCTGTGATAATTAGTCTCTGAAAGCATGTCTATGTATGGTAGTTAGATTGATATATTTTGGAGTGCAATCAGATCCGAATTAGGACAGTTTTGAAGTTTGATTTTATTTGAGTTAGTTACACATGTAAGTAATACTTGGGAATCATAAGGTAGTTAATATACTCATAAATTAACATGTGTGATTTTTGGTATAAATTATGAAGGTCATTAAGTAAGGGTTTTGAGTACGTAAAGAGACACTAAAATTATGCAATTTTGATTTAATTATAAGTAGCTAGTGTAAAGTGTTAATGAGATGGTTAAGGTTGGGCATGGTGTCGGGGTGACCCATGATGGTTAGCTAAACCCTTAGACATCCATCATACGTGTGTTACATGGACTAGAGCTTTTAGCTTGGTCGTGTGAAATCGTGTTTATTTATGTGTATAGTTGCGTGTTGAGATTTGGAAGCTGCGTTTGAGTATTCAGGTGAGTTTCATAGTCTCTCTTTTACATTGCTTTTAAATTGGGATAGAAATGATGCAAATGGATTTGAAATATTTTAATTACTATGATTATGTGTCTTTATTTTAAAAGTGTATGGACTTTACTTGGCTATTGTATATTACATGCTAAATGCTTATGTGTATTTGGATCGGAGGTAACGTTCCTACCCATTTGTTGTGATATCAGGATCGAGGGTAACGTTCCTACCCATTTGTTGTGATATCAGGATCGAGGGTAACGTTCCTACCCATTTGTTGTGATATCGGGATCGAGGGTAACGTTCCTACCCATTTGTTGTGATATCAGGATCGAGGGTAACGTTCCTACCCATTTGTTGTGATATCGGGATCGAGGGTAACGTTCCTACCCATTTGTTGTGATATCGGGATCGAGGGTAACGTTCCTACCCATTTGTTGTGATATTGGATCAGGGGTAACGTTCCTACCCATGTGAAGTGATGGTTTTAATGGATCGGGGGTAACGTTCCTACCCAAGTGTTGATACTTGTTGGATCGAGGGACACGTTCCGTTCCCATGCTCGTTATGGTTACATTTGCATGTTAGCTTGTATGATAGTATAGTAATTGTCCTGCCATGTTTGCATTACTGATAGTAATTGTTTATAAGCTTTGATTTTCGTGTCTTAAACCTATGACTCTCACCAACCTTTATGTTGACGTTTTAAGCATCATTTTTAGGTAACCATCTTGAGGATGTTGAAGTTAGAAAGGGTGGCTAGTGAGACCGTAGGCTTGCATGTGGACTCATTCTCCTAGAGATTTTATTTATGTCATTTGAATTGTTTGATACTTGATTGTTATTTGATTGTTTAGACTTTTGGAGTATGTTTCCTTATGGTATGACTTTGCTATCGTAATGCAAGACTCCTTTATATTGTGTTAGATATTGTCATGACACATTGTGTCTCATTTGTTTATCTATTTCATTTAGTCCTCTCTATTGTTGACACCATTGTGTTGTGATGATATCCATGATGTTACGCCTCGTGTTTCCGCCTAGGCGAGGTGTGACAGATTGGTATCAGAGCCTTTGGTTATAGAGAAGTAGGTGGTTGAGCCTAGACTATAACCTAGGGGTCCTTCATGTAGATGCATTTAGGGCTTAAGTGTTTAATGCTATAACTGCTATGCTTCCCCTCTATTTTTGCATAGCTTATATATCTCGTATTTTGCTAAGTTATCATTTTAGTTATTTTGCCTACCATTATCTGATACGATATGTATTACTTTCTGAGTATTTTAGCTATGTTTTTCGCCTACCCGTAAGAAGTCTTGCTGGGGAACCATTTTCCCAACTGGACTTAAGTGTATGAGGAGCCACTTGTGGAACCAAAGGAGATAGAGTAGTTGATCGCTTGTTGGATAGTCGTAGTAGGGCTGGACCCGCTGAGTCGGGTGACTCTTGGGAAGGTAAAGTCAAACCCATGCGAGGCCCATCATAGGTTTTATCCCATCGTTTTACTCTCGCACTTGTTATTGATATAATCTTTTCGAATATCTGGTATTTGAAGAGGCGCTGCCGAGACTTTCGTTCCTTTATTCATTTGATTTATCTTATATATAAGTAATTATTATTTGTTGGCGCATCCTTATTATGTGTTATGTGGTGGTAATTAAAGAATGTGCAATGTGGTATACTGTCTTATATGTGGAGTGATTCATGAGATCTAGTCTTTGAAGAAGTTACTTGAAAGGAGCAATTAATAATTATGGCGGCCGACATAATTATAAAGGAATCACACACATGGACTTGTGACCATGATTTGCATTGATTAAGTTTGTTTTATTACTTGTAGTGTGAGTTGTGGTAATGTTTGAAATCCTGATAAGGGATGTTATAAGGGTTTAAGAGGGATTATTCTCTTAACCTAAAGTTGCGGATATGTTATGGATAGATTGTGTAGATATTAAGTTGTGACAAACGTGTTTGAAGCGGGTTAGTTATTATACCTTTAGGACTTTAACTTATTACTTATTTGTGTGATTCTTGTTGCTATGTATTCTTTTTTGGTTGTTAAGGTGGTTTACTATATGTGCTAATATCATTTTAGAGGTAAATGATTATCTATTTATGTGCATATGATTTGGAGATAAGTATTTCATTAGTTCACTAAATGTAGAGTGGTGGATAATGGAAATGAAAGACCGTTGAATGCATTGCTAGACGATCAACACTTGATTTTATAGGTTAAGCGTTATTGAATATGAGTGCTTTTATGGAAAGAATGGATATGGTGAAATAAGAAGTTTGTATCAAACTTTCTAATAAAAGCATGTTATTTGGAATGAAAAGGTTATTTTAGAAAGTGCTGTTTATGCGTTATGTGAAAAAGGATTACTCAATTAGCTTAGGTTTTTTAATAAAACTTAAGGTAATGCAAGTAAATGATGTAATATAATAATTAAATACAAAAATATATATGTAATTATATATATGGTCGATCGGTTATGAGGTATTAAGAGAGTTTAATGTGCAAATTTAATAAAACTAGAGTTTTAGGGGGACTAGGATGCTAATTAAGGGTATTTACTAAAAACCTATCACAAAATTCTGCATTCCCATCCATAATTTCGTCCCATACAGCCCCCATAACCATCTAGGGTCGACTCCCATCCCTAAAAACAAGGAACCAATAATTTGGATCAAGAAGTAAGCAAGAATTGGTGTTAGGATCATGTAATCAAGAGGTAGGTATGTTTAATCTTAATTAATTAGTGTTTACATGTAACAATTAATGTATGATGGATTAGGGTTTCATAAAATACAGATCTTAATGATGTTCTAATGTTATAATAGTGATTAGTGTTGAATTAGGGTCATAATCATGCAAATTACATGTTAGGGTTTTCATGAAATCTTGATTTAGGGTTGAGCAGAATTAGGGCTGTGTTCACGAGCGATTTTCTCCATGATGGAGAATGATATTGAAGCGATTATTTTTTTTAAATTGTAGTACTCTGAGTCTTCTTTCCAGAAAATCCAGCCCCAAGAGTTTTTGTGGTCGGGAAGGTTGTCAAATAATTTTTATAAGATAATTTGTGTGCTAAATAGTGAAGTTTTTCTGAAGGTACAGTTAGGGTTTGATTTTTTTAAAAAATACTTAACACCTTCTCCTAGGGCTAATATCACGGGAAGTCATTCATATGTTGTGTGTGACCCTTGATTTTTGGCTAAGTATGGGGTGGTGTTTAAAATGGTCAGCTAACATCAAACTTTTAGGGTGTCTGTTACTAGTCGAATTTGGGACATTTGGTGTTATGATTTTCTAAAGGGTACTTATAAAAGAGTATGAGCTTTGGGGGAGTAATATGGTGTTCATAAGATCAATTAGAAACAGTGAAATTTTTCCAAGAATTATAAAGATGATAAGTGGTGCGTTAGGGCTTCAAGTGAGTCTAAAATTCGCTGCTCCAAAATCCAGAAAAATTGAAAGTGTAAGAATAAGAGTTTGTTAGTTATGTAAGAATTTAAAAAGGTACAAAATGAGTTTAGAACATTGATAGATCGCTTAGAATCCATCATAGTTGAGGTTACACCTTATTGGAGTGATAACTAAAGTGATGTTAATATCCATACGTTTTGTTGTTTAGATCTTTGTGAAGCTTCTTGGAACCTTTTTTGGATTAAGTTAAGCTAAAGTGAGTTTCATAGTCCCACTTTTACTTCGTTTTAAACTTGGGATGGAAATAATGCTAGTATGGAAATGTTTTGATTACTGTGATAATGTGTTTAAAGTGATGCATGGACTTTATGTGTGGTATGTGCTTAATTACACATACCTTTTTCCATTAAAAACGAGCCTAAATGACCAAAAACTGCCAAATATGTGTTTGTTTTGCATTTGTGTTGTGCAGGAAACGGATATTCACAAAAGGACGAAAAACAAAGCCAAAAATGACAAAACTGAGCACGGAGGAAAAGTGTGAAAAGACGAAGCCAAATCAAAGCCAAAAAGTCAACAGAACAGTCAAACAGTCAAAGTCAAAGTCAACCCCGACAAAGTCAGAGTCAACTTCAAGAAACTGAAGCAGAAAAGACAACTTGGGGGACTACAATTGCCAAATCCCAAAGTTATATTACAAAGGAAACAAAGACAAGGGTTGAATTTGCAATTTAGTTAAAATACAAGTTGAGGGGGCATTCCTGCCAATCCCCCATACTTGTATTACAAAAGGGACTGACTTCGCAAATAAAGATATAAGGTTGAGGGGGCATTTCTGCCAAACCCTCAACCTTATATAACCATCAAGGACGAAAATTGCAAACCATCTTATAACTTTGAGGGACCAAAGTTGGCAACCACCCAAACCTTTCCCTGTCTTGTTTATAACACATTTCCCCGCCCAAAAGCTCTAAACCCCATTACCACAAGTCACGGGTGTTCTCCACCCTCTTTTACCCTGCAACCAAATTAAACCTTGGATAAACCTCACCCCTCTCCTCACAAAACCCCCAGCCTATAAGAATGCCATAGTTGCAATCCCAACACTCCCCAAGCTTAATTCGATGGCTTAGATTGACTCAAAAGAAGCACAAGTTGATTTGGATGGCTGAGATTAGCTTTTGGAAGACTCTCACACAACAAAAACACCTTTGAAGTCTCTCACAAAGAAAGCACAGCTGCATGACCAAGCAAGTGAAGAATTCGGCTATAAATAGGACCCCAATGTATATCTTAGATATCTTAGCTTTTAGTTTTTATATTTTTTCAGCTTATTTTCAGCTTATTGTAACTTTTTATTTACTCTTGTACTCTTTTCAAAGTTTAATTAAAGTTTGAGGTTTTTAAAGTTAAATTTCAATTTCAAATTTTAAGTACTTAATTGTATGAATGCTTATTATGTGCTTATTGGATAATAAGTCTGAAATGGATGGACTTATAGGTATAATGAGCTAGCATACTAGCTCATTTAGGCTTGTGAACCTGCTGTCAAAGTTAAGGACCAAAGGTATTGCTAAATTTTCATTTTAAGCTCAAACAACTGTAGCATTGCTTATTTCAGCTTAATTTGCTTATTGATTGCTTATTTACTGTTTGTCTTGCTTATTTATGTGCCTTTTATGCATTTTGTCTTCATGTGTGCTTATTTGTCTTTTATTTTAAGCTTTTACCTAAAACTGCTTTATTTCTCTTGTAAACTGCTTATTGCCTTTGTGCTTATTTCAGTGCTTATCCTTGTTTGAAATGTGCTTATTTATGTTTAATGTTGCTTAGTTGTTCATTGTCTTTCAAAACCTGGTTTTAAAACCCTTTAAATCAGTCTTAAAATGAGTTTTGTGTTTTTAAAGGGGTGTTTGGGATAAGCCCAAAATGGGTCAGTTTGGTTAATGCTTTGGTTTGTGGTAACTTAGGCTATTTTAATTAGCTAAATTAAGGTCTAATAATGAGTTTTAATGAGTTTTTATAGATTAAATTTCATTAGTTAAGTATTTTATTCCCAAGGTTTAAACCTGTGAGAATTGTGTTTTCTTAATTTGCTTATCTTTGATAATTAGTTTAAGCTAGGTATAAGTCATAGTATTAGCTTCATTTTAAGAGTTGAAATGCATTGAAAGTAAGTGTAGTATTCATGCATTGTTTGTCTTTGGTTTAGTCATATTCTGTCAAGTAAAATTTTCAAAAGAAAAATGTCAATTTTCTAGTTAAGAATTAGATAAGTTAGAGTTGTAGTTAGGCTCTGAAAGTTGGTGCACAAGCTCCTTGCAAGCTAGTCTCAATCTGCTTGAGCTTTTTAAGTTCTTTCATAAGCTTTTAGCAACTTAATTTTAAGCCCAAAATAGTCTCTTAGGTCTGTTTTACTTTCAGACTTCCCAATTAGCTTAATTGAATTTTTGGCTTATTTTCTTATAGGAGTTAGTTTGATTAAGCTTAATTATTCTTATTTAGTTAGTTTAAGTCATCAGTAGCTTATTTAGAATAAGCCTTAGCTTAATTAAGTTTTTTAGCTCAAAGCTGCCAAACAAGCAGTATTAACTATAAGTTAATGCTGCTGTTTTCTTCAGCTCTTTTCTTGGCTTATTTAATTTCCAAAATCCCTTTTTTATTGCTGATTTAGGTTCCTTGGAAGATAGATTTTTAGATTTTATAAGTTACTTTGTCATAAGTTTTCATTTGCTAGTTTAAAAATAAGCCCAAAGTACCACTTTTGTCTGTTTTTCATCCTTTTTAAAATCTGCAGCTGCTGAGAGTGAGAGCTCTTTGTAGGACCATATTTCTTTGCTTAATTGTGTTTCTAAATGATGTTAGATTGCTAATTCAGGTAGCTTATTAGTTGATGTTCTTAAAGTGAGAAGCTATTTGAGCTCATTTGTTTGTTTACCAGCTTAAAATTAAGCTTGAAAAAGCCATTTGGGCTGTTTGGCTATTTAAGCTCCCCTGGTGCAAAACCCTTACTTTAAGCCATTCTTTCTCAGCTTATTTGTGTGGTTAAGACTTAACTCTTTCCCTTTTTAGAAACCCAATAAGCTAGTTTTTAAGCCCCTAGAAGCTCAGCCCTTAAAGTCACCTCTAGGTTGCTTAATTTTAAGTGAAAAGTTGGCTGTTTGGCCATTTTGAATGCATTTTAAGTCAAAAAGTTTAATTGGCTTATGCTGGTTATAAAAGTTGCTTATCCTTTGAGATGACTCTTTGTGTTGGTGTAAAATGTTTTGAAAAATAAAACTTTTGTAGCAAAAAATGGGGGGTGCAGGGGTCGAACCCTGTCCTCTTGTTAAGGGGCCAGTGACTTAACATTGTGCTACAAATAGCTCATCCAGCTATGTTTGCACCATTCTAAACTTAACTCATTTTATGGCAAAATAAGCCCTTAGCAGCTATTTAGCTTATTTCTGGCTTATTGAATAAGCCAGAGTACTTTCTTTTATTTTTCCTAGGATTGTAATTGTATTAACTAGATTCTGTAATTTTTTTAGATTTTTAATAAATGTTTTAGTATTTTTTATAATTTATTTTCATTAAAAACTTTAAAAAATCATAAAAATTTAAAATGATTAAATCAAAAAAATTATAAACTTTTTTTTTCTTTTTAATCTAGTTTGTAGGAAAATTCTTAAAGTTTTCGTAGGGTCATTATTTCAAAAGTTCATTTTTTAAAGAACGGGATTCGTTCCCGTTTTTTTCTTTTGACTCGTTTTTAGTCTTAACAAACTCCGTTTTTAGTCTAGTTTTTTTTAACTTCATTTTTAGTCAATTGTCCTAGGATTAAAATTGTACTAGGATTAAAATTGTGTAATTTAGGTTTTTAGCCCTCGCGTTTTTACATTTTCATCTACGTTTTAGAATAAAATCATTCTAGCTTTCGTTTTTAGGCTTTATTTAATCATTTTTGCATTTTTCAAACTATGTAGTATTAGAAAACATCCTAATCTAGTCATAATTCAAACATCGATCATCAATTTCGTCATTGATTTTCATTAAAGCTCGTTGGGACAATAAGACCCGGGAATATACTGGACACAGTTATATTTTAATTTGTAAACTCTTGTCTTAATCATTGGCTAAAATGTAATTGGTTGAAGTGTTTGCTTAAATATATTGAACGGAATCAATTTTTGGCGCCGTGCCGGGGGAGGCTGTGAACGATTTATCGTACGTTTGACAATTAGTGTTTGAATTGTGAATATCTCTTTTATTTTTAGAAAAATACAAAAATATTTTTATTTCTTTTTTTAGTATATATATATAAAACAAATTATAAAAGCATTGTCTTAATCAGGAATTAAAAATTTTCATCATATAATTCGTTCACTAAAGTATTTATCTTAATAAATTTGGTGAAATTGTTGGTTCAAATCAAACAAAAGATTTACAATTGCCATTGGTGTCTCTTGCGAGTACTGGCTCACATCGATTTGATTAACAAACTAAAAAGTGGGTATAAGGAGGGTAGTTCAAGGAACTACGACACGAAATGGAGAAATCTAAGCTTGCGGCTTTTCCTACCTCCGTTCACCTTGTTGCGTTTATCATTTTGAGAGCTACTGTGAAGTAAGTAGATTTATTTGGTTGAATTTGTCCTACCCTTGTCGTTAAAATACATTGTGATTAATCATTGAAAAAACCAAAAAAAATTTAGTTGTAAATTTTCTTTTTTATATTCTATTTCGTGCATGCGCATCGTTCTCACAGCGTAAAACGTTTCAACAAACAAACAAGTTGACAAATTTGTTGAATCGCATTTCTTGAGAACCAAATAAAAATCAAAGAATCTTTTAATCATCCATAGTTACGATGGCGATTAATCGTTACTTATGCGCAATTACTCGAAAGCACCCTCGGGAGTTACGAGGAGCGATCGTTGTTTCCCGAAATTACAGCGAACACTTTGAGATCAAGCAGGGTCTACGTTATTTTGTTTTAAAAACAAGCAATTTTTTTGTTTTTTTGGACTGATATAAAGGAAGACCACTGTCACATCCGATTTTCAACAGATCACTTCTATGATGACGCTTCCGAACGTTCGCCGAGTACGGTCGGTTTACGCTTATGCTTTTTCCATTATCCTCGAAGGGGGCAGCCCAGATTTAGCTTGAAAGAACCCCCTCGATCGAATTTTACATGGGAGAATCTGTTTCGAATTCTTTAAAAAATTCTTCCCCCCCTCTAAAACAAAAATTCTTCGATGAATCCCGAGATTTCAACAAAGAACTTTGATGAAACGTTGTACGAGGCATGGGAACGATTCATGAATCTTTTTAGGGGTTGCCCGCATCATGGGTGTTCAAGCTTGCAATCAACTCGATTACATTTATTAATGCCCTAAATTCGAATGATCAAGATTCATTGAAACTCGCTGGCGGGTGGTTAACTTTTTGGATAAAAATGCTCGAGTAATTTCTAAAAAATATCGAGAGCAAATCCAAAGTTAGTCAATCACGAAGCATGGCAGTCGTTGCCAAAGTGAGTACGAGCTTTCTACCTGCCAATTTAAACGTTGTTGTGAACTTTAGATATGGTTAGAGGCATTGATTCTCGATTAAGAAAAACCAATCCCGGGCCCGTAAAAGCGGCTTCGAGCAAAGGGTGTGTAACTTGTGAGGGTGGTCATTCTTACCAAAATTGTCCAGCCACCTCCATGATGGCAAACTTTATCTGTTGTACAATATCCAAGGAAAGTGTACAAGGCGACGGCAAATTTAACCTAGGAAATACGCGTTAGCGACTCAAATGGTTGGCAGATCAAATTCGACTCTGGTTTTCCTCCCGGGTTCAAATCCAGCAGGAAATAATCAAAAACATTTCAAAAATAAAAAACAAATCGGGGATGGGAAACAATTACAATCAAAACCGAGGGAACAATTTCAACCAAAGCCAAGTTTACCGTCCCCAGGTTAATCAACCACCAGCTTACCAAGCTCCTGTTCCTCAGACACGTGTGTGTCCAAAACTTATTTTGACAACTACGTCAAGTAATGATGCAGTTTAAGGATATGCAAAACAAAGGCCAAACTTGCATAAACAAATGGCCCAATTTAACAGACATGTTTCCAAGTTGTGTCATCTAATACCGCATCTACTTCAGGTTCGGGAACTCTCCTGGGTAACACCGTTACTAACCCGAAGAAAGATTTGAAAGGTATCACCACCCGAAGTGGGGTTGCTTATCAAGGACCCACGATTCCTTCCACTTCATCTTCTTCTCCAAAAGTAATGAATCGTGATACCGAGGTTACAAAGGACACGATGTTCTATAATAACGAAGACCGAAGACGTCCAACCTCTGATAGTTTAAGTCCAATCTCGTAATCTAATTTCCGAGCCCGTTGTTGCTCTCGTTGGTGCTCCGATGCCTAACCAACGAACGTCAATTCCATTACCTTCAAGAAGAAATGATGAAAGGCGCCGAGAAAAAGCTAATGACCAAATTAAGAAATTCTACGAAATCTTTAGAGATTTGAGTTTCGAAATTATGAGTTACGGATTTCTTGACCTTATGCCGAATTTTCCTCAGACTCTAATAAAATTTATTCGGAAACAAAGAACAGTTTGAGCGAAATGGCTAAATTGAACGGATATTGCTCAAGCGGCGGTATCCTAAACACGGTTACCGATAACACTTGGGAGACCCTTGGACGATTTCTTATTCCATGTGAATTTTCTGGGATTAATACATGCAACGCCTTGGCCGATCTCGGCGCGAGCATTAATCTTATGCCATATTCGGTTGGAAGATTCTCATTTCCCGAACTAACCGACTTGCATGGAAGTAGTGTTAGCGGACCGTTCAATCACCGAACCGATCGGTATCGCCAAAGACGTCCATTTAATGGTGGGGGAAATTTCCAGTTTCCAAAAAGATTTTTGTGGTATTAGATTTTGAACAGGAACCCCGAGTACCTTAAATTCTCAGGAGGAGTTTCTAAAGGACCAGTGGACATAGATGATGTTTACGAAGGGGAAATAACCTTCGTGTTGCAAAGAGGCACACTCACTTCAATCTGGGACCAACTTTCAAGCTAAACGGTAAATAAATCATATGACGGCAAACGAATGTGTCACTGGAATTGGAATAGTGAAGAATAACTCGCAAGATCTTCTGGTTTTTTTGATTCGTTGCATACGTTAATCCTCTCCAGATTACGATTCTAATTGTATCAAATTCTTCCCAACACAACTCCACTTCGGGGATTATGATTTTCTCTTTCGAAGAAGCCAATGCTTATATAGCTATAAATGACG
This sequence comes from Tanacetum coccineum, assembly GCA_026074375.1. Classification (NCBI taxonomy): domain Eukaryota; kingdom Viridiplantae; phylum Streptophyta; class Magnoliopsida; order Asterales; family Asteraceae; genus Tanacetum; species Tanacetum coccineum. The sequence goes on along the minus strand of BQNB010029430.1, from coordinate 7,589 downwards.
AGCCAATTTCACAGGAAATTGATGACTTATTATGATTGGGAGGGTGACATTCTTATTTGGAAGCACTTCTAATAGTGAATCGTTACTCCTTTCGAATATAAGATTATTCGACGGAATCCGGAAAGAACTTAAAGTTGTTGAAGCTTAAAAACTGTTAAATCAGCAATTGATGAGCCTCCGAGTTGAACTTAAGAGACTTGTCGCTCATTTGATATACGTATTTTATGGAAGGCGATGACAAGTTGCCCGTTCATAATTGGAAAGAATTAAAGGATGAAGAAACAAGCAGCTCTTATCAAGGTTCAAAGTCTTAATAAAGGAGCCTCGCTTAGAAACTCTCGATATCAAGGTGTTGATCCAGAGTTTGGTACTCCAAAATCCTAATGGAAGAGGACTCGAACCACAGTTCAGAGTCAACGGAAGGGTAAAACCCAATGATCACGATGTCATCAAAAGAGGTGAAATATTCTTGACGTCGGACTAATTTATGGATCTGAACAGTCCATGGGTAGCCCGGTGCACTGTGTACCAAAGAAGGGTGGCATAACCGTCGTCAAGAATGATGATAATGATTTAATACCGACTCGATTGGTCACGGGGTGGCGAGTATGCATCGACTACCGAAAGTTGAATGAAGTCACCCGAAAAGACCACTTCCCATTGCCTTTCATGGATCAAATGCTCAAAAGATCGGGGAAACCAATACTATGTATCCTCGATGGCTTCCTGGTTTTTTCAGATTCCTACGACCGAAGGATCAAGAGAAGGACAACATTCACTTGCCCATATGGAACGTTGCTATCGTGCATGCTCTTTGGGGCTATGTAATGCACAAGCTCGTTTCTAGTGTATGTTGGCATCTTCAATGACTTGATCGAAAGACAATGGAAGTGTTTCATGGATGACTTCTCGGTCTTTGGAGATTCTTTCTCTACATGTCTATCCCATTTGGAAAAAATGTTAAAACGGTATGTAGGGACCCAATTTGTTCCCTATGGGAGAAAAGCCAATTTATGCGGAAGGAAGATTGTTCTTGGACCACAAATCTTCAAGTCGTGATTAAGGTCGATTGTGGAAATTGACGTTATAGCCAAGCTCCTCACCGATATATCAAAGGTTTGTAGGTCGTAGTTATTTGGGCATGCCGGTTTTTAGACGATTCATTCAAGTACTTTTCAAAATTGGTCGTCCAGTGACCACTTGCTGAAAAAGAGCTCTAATGTTTTCTAAAAGAGTATGAATCTGTAATACACTAAAAGAAAACATTGTGATGGCTCCAATTTTGATTTGCTCCCGATTGGACTTGCCTTGAATATGTGTGATGCAAGCGACTTGCAATTGGGGCAAGTAGGCCTAGGGCAAACGAAAAAAAAAAATACAAGCATTTCAACCTATTTCACTATGCCAGCAAAAAACTGACGAAGTAAGAACTACACTACGACGAAAAAGACTTTACTAGCCGTAGTGTTACCTTTTGAGAAATTCGGGGCATATCTCATTTTGTCCAAGAGCCTAGTGTTTACCGACATTTGTTAAAGTATTGTTGGCTAAAAAGGATTTGCTACGGAAGACTTAATGCGGGTGGATCTTTGTGCTCCAGAATTCGATGTTGAGATGAGATAAAACAGGGGCAAAAATTTGTTCGGATTCATTCTTTCCAGACTGAGAACCTCACCAAGATGGTTCGGAAAAAGGAAATCACGGAAACATTTCAATTCGAATCTGGATGGTTGCTCTTGTGATGATGTACCATGGTTTGCATATTTCGAAATAATACGGGGAACTTTCATTGTCAAGGGATGTCGACCAACAGAAAATAAGTTTGTCAAGGATGTTAAACATTAATATGGGGAAACCCTTTCCTATTCAAGATTGTGTGACAAGTAATTTAGGCGTTGTCGGTTTAGGGCAAGAGTTTTGGAATTCTAAAGTTGACAGGGGGAAAACTATGTTGCCATTAACGTTAAAAAAGATCTTCGATTAGGAATTTTATTGGCCCAACAATCTACAAGGACTGCCCCGACTTTGTCACGATGTGACATTTGTAACGTAAGCAAATTTGCAACGTGATGAGATGCCACATCACTTATATGTTTGCGAAATCTTTGACATTTGGGCTAGTTTTATGGGGGCATTCGTCTTAATAGGAAACCAAATATATATGATTGGTGTCGTTTACTTATCGAATGGGTTGAAGAAAGCGTCCTACATGATGCCCGAGTTGTTTGTGCAATTTTTAAAATTCTCTTTCTCCATATTTGGTGCCCTCTCGTGCAATCATAAGTGATCGCGAAACCATTTTAGCAATGAACACTTTGCAAAGGTCATGCTTAAATACGGAGTCACTCTCGTCTCTCCACGCATTATCACCATAATATGTGGCAGGTTGAGGTATCCAATCGTGTTGAAAAGAATTCTTGAACAGACATAGGGCGAAACCGTTTGCTCTTGGTGGTAACTAGATGACGCTTATGGGCCTTCGTCAGCTTACAAAACACATCGGGTTGCACTTCGTATAAGTTGTGTTGGGAAAAGGCATGTCATCTACAGTCAGTTAGAGCACGAAGCTTACTGGGCCTTAAGATTACCAACTTTGATATCAAAAACACGGGTGATCACCGGAAGTTCAGTCAACGAAAACTTAAATGAACTTGTGATCTGCCTATGAAAACTCTTTTATCTATAAGAGAAAACCAAAGTGGTATACGATGCCAAAGATCAAAACCGTTGTTTTCAACGTTGGTGATCAAGTTTTCTCTTAACTCTCGATTAAAGGATTTTTTGGCAATTTGAAATCGTTTTGGAGTGGACCATTTCACGTAACTATGTCTTTCATATGGCACGTCGAGTTATCAAAATAACTTCAGTTAACTTCAAAGTAATATGGTCATGTTTGAAACACTATTTATAGGGGACATACCAACCCGTGGTGTCGGATCTCCAAACCTTCCAAGGACCAATAATTCGAGGATTCGGGGTCAAGCATAGCGACCTATAAACAGCGCTTCGAGGGGGCACCATGGCTTATTGTAGTAGTAGTATGTAGTATGATTAAGTGTTTTCTTGTTGTGAGGAGCTCGTTTCCATACCCTGGTTTGTGTTTGTGTTGTTAATTGTCCAGGTTGCGGATTGTAAAGTATCTTGTGACTATAGTTTTGCTTCTTTCACAGATGTTTTATCTCAGCTTCATTTGGAGAATTCGATATCAAATCTAGTGATACTAAGTTTTATCTTTTGGAATTAATAAGCCGTGGATTTAGTAGGTACCTATAAAACATCGAGGACGATGTTTGTTCTAGGTTTAGGAGGGAATCTCGATTTGATGTTCCTGCAGACGTTTTGTTATCACGTATATCCATTTTTAACCACAAAATTTTAAAAAAAATGGAAAAATTTTAAAATTTTCAAAACGAAAATAAGTGTTTGTCACAGTTTTGATTTCCTAATGGGTTTAGAATGAGAATAAATGTTGACTATGGGGTGCTGAGGCCTAGCTTTGTTCCTTAACTTTAATAAATGAAAAAGTTTATTAGGCTAAGCATTCGCGGGTATCTTTTATTAGGGATTTTTAAATTTGCGCAGAAACGAAAAAAATGATAGTGTATTTACAAGTAGGATGCTAAACAAGGATTATATGGAAATCTTAAAAGCTTTTAAGAGTAAACTTGTCGCTTAATTCTCCCCGATAGCATCTTTCCTTGACTAATAAACGTGCTTAATTTTGTTTACTTTACACGAACTTTTCTAAAAAGAAGTTTTGAAAACAAAAAAAATTATTTAGATTCAGCTTTCATCGTAGGTTTTCTAAAACGAAATCTTCTCTATTACGGAAAATATGATGCAGAATGAAAAAAAATGAAAAAATGATGAAAAAATGAAAAAAATGGAAAAAATAAATAATGAAAAATATAAACTGTGGGCTAATAAAGGTTTACGGTTCTGGGCTCAAAGATGTTGCAGTCTTCAAAACAAGGCCCATAGTGAGATAATAAATGCCAAAGTTGCATTCGTAAGTGTTATCAATAAGAAAACGCGTAGATAAGCCACTAATCTTGTCGGAGGCGTGGCCTTGTTGTAGTCATGTAATGATGACGGTAGTTTAGTATTGTTCTTATAGCATAAATGAAAATTTAATGGTTAGATTTCTTTTTCTAAAACTCAAGTATAATATTGAACTAAGAATAATTGCTTAAGATTCAAAAAGTTGTTTAGTGCGTGGTAGTTTATTTCGATTAAGTATTCTCGCTAGGGTGTCAAAAAATAGGACCTTTAGCTGATGCGGTGGGACGTTCGCGAAGGACAAGGTCGCTACAGGAAGATTCACCAATAAGATCATTAGATTTTTTATGTGTTGTGTGCTTAGAGTAGTATTTATTATTTAAGGTAATTATGAAATTCGGCCTAAAAGGGGTGGAGTATCCCGCTATTACATTGCGTACATTCTCCTGTACGGTCTCAAACTGTGCCTACGTCGAACTCGGCTGGGATATTTGGGTCTAAGAGAATATGTTGGTTGGTGGGTGTGATCAGTCTTTTCCCCAGATTTCTTCAGAAATATCGTTATGCACATAAACTATATACTTTTTTTAAAATTGTCGATCTAAATTTTAATTAATATTAAGACATTTCAACTAAATGGAATAATTTGTGGGCGCAAAAAGTTGACAAGTCATAGTTATAAGTAGTGTTAGCATCTTTACTTGAACTTAGCGGTGATTTTGTTTTTAAGCTTAGCTTGGGACTAGTGAAAATTCGGGGGCGTTAAATTTATAGTAGGACATCCGTAGATTATTCTTATGGGGCTCTTTCTATGTTATGATCCAATGTTGATAAATAAAGGTAGTCAAACATGGGTAGATAAGAAAGAAAAAGAAAAATCCAAAAATATTAGGGATAGTTAGTGTAAATATAAATGGTGAAAACAGGACTTGTCGAAGCTATTGATTCTTTAGTTTCCCTTGACGAACACTTAGCTACTTTTCGAGGTTATTAGTCGAGGGGGATTGAGATTCTTGGTTTTCTTAAGTGTTTACTTCATAACATTGCGTGAGGACACGGCAATATCTTAGTATGGGGGATTTTGGTATGTGCTTAATTACACATACTTTTTTCCATTAAAAACGGACTTAAATGATCAAAAACTGCCAAATATATGTTTGTTTTGCATTTGTGTTGTGCAAGAAACGGATATTCACAAAAGGACGAAAAACAAAGCCAAAAACAACAAAACTGAGCACGGAATGGAAAAGTGTGATAAGACGAAGCCAAATCAAAGCCAAATTGTCAATCAAGCCAAAAAGTCAACAGAAAGTTTCAAAACATTAAAGGTCAAAGTTCAACCCCGGGGGGGGGTAAAACCGAGTCAAAGTAATCGAGAAGCTGGGTAGTGAAAATTAAACGTGAGGGACCAAAGTGCCAATCCCTCAGTTATTATTTCAAGTAATAAAAAGACAAGGACTGATTTTGCTATTATTTGAAAATACAACTTTAAGGGGCAAATCTGCCAAACCCCTAAAGTTGTAATGAGAAGGGACTAGCTTTGCAATTAAGATATATAGGTTCAGGGGTTAAAATTGCCGACCCTTCAAACCTGTTTAACTAACAAGGATGTGTGATGCAATATATAAACACACTTTGAGGGGCCATATTGTAACCAACCAAAACTTTCACGGTCACCCAAATAAATTTCTCGCCATAAGTCAATACCCCATGATCCTTCAGGGTCTTCTTCCCCACAATCCTTTCTTTTACCCTGTAACTTCTACAACACCATGGGTAAACCATTTCTCCCCTCTCCACTAAACCCCTCTCAGCTTTATGATTGCCAAGTTGGCAATCCTCGCCCTTTTCAAAAGATTTCGAAGGCCAAGATTGATTAAAAAGAAGCACAAGGCAAATTAATGGCTGGGATTAACTTTTTCAAAGCTCTCACACAACTAAAACACCATGGAAGTCTCTCACAAAGAAAGCACAAGCTGCAAGTTCAAGAAAGGAAGAATTCGGCTATAAAAGGACCCAATGTAGCTCATCTTAGATATCTTAGCTTTTAGTTTTTTAATTAAGTCTTTTTTCAGCTTATTTTCAACTTATTGTAACTTTTAATTTACTCTTGTACTCTTTTCAAAGTTTAATTAAAGTTTGAGGTTTTTAAAGTTAAATTTCAATTTCAAAATTTAAGTTCTTAATTGTACGAATGCTTATTGTGTGCTTATTGGATGATAAGTCTGAAATGGATGGACTTATGGGTATAATGAGCTAGCATACTAGCTCATTTAGGCTTGTGAACCTGCTGTCAAAGTTAAGGACCAAAGGTATTGCTAAATTTTCATTTTAAGCTCAATTTTCTGCATTAGCTTATTTACAGCTTATTTGTGCTTATTGTGCTTTCAATTATGCTTATTTATGCTTATTATTTATGTATGAGTATTTGTTTTTAAGACCCTTGGCCTAAATCTCCTTAAATCAGCTTAAAAAGCCCTTTTTGGAAATTAAAGGGGTGTTTGGGTTAAGCCCAAAATGGGTCAGTTTGGTTAATGCTTTGGGTTGTGGTAACTTAGGCTGTTTTAATTAGCTAAATTAAGGTCTAATAATTGGTTTTAATGAGTTTTTATAGATTAAATTTCATTAGTTAAGTATTTTATTCCCAAGGTTTAAACCTGTGAGAATTGTGTTTTCTTAATTGGCTTATCTTTGATTATTAGTTTAAGCTAGGTATAAGTCATATTATTAGCTTCATTTTAAGATTGAAATGCATTGAAAGTAAGTGTAGTATTCATGCATTGTTTGTCTTTGGTTTAGTCATATTATGTCAAGTAAAATTTTCAAAAGAAAAATGTCAATTTTCTTGTTAAGAATTTGATAAGTTAGAGTTGTAGTTAGGCTCTGAAAGTTGGTGCACAAGCTCCTTGCAAGCTAGTCTCAATCTGTTTGAGCTTTTTAAGTTCTTTCATAAGCTTTTAGCAACTTAATTTTAAGCCCAAAATAGTTTCTTATGTCTGTTTTACTTTCAAACTTCCCAATTAGCTTAATTGAGTTTTTGGCTTATTTTCTTATAGGAGTTAGTTTGATTAAGCTTAATTATTCTTATTTAGTTAGTTTAAGTCATCAGTAGCTTATTTAGAATAAGCCTTAGCTTAATTAAGTTTTTAGCTCAAGCTGCCAAACAAGCAGTATTAACTATGAGTTAATGTTGCTGTTTTCTTCAGCTCTTTTCTTGGCTTATTTAAGCTGGAAAGCTTAAGCTTTCTACATTTTTAGAAAGCCTATAAGCTCTTTAATAAGCCCCCCAAAAGCCCAAACCTTAAAACACCTTCTAGGTGGCTTATTTTTAAACCAAAAGTAGGCTTTAGGATGTTTTTCAAACAGCCTTAAGCTCAAAAGCTCAATTAGCTTATTTGAGCTTGTGGCTTATTGTTTTTGCTTATTTCTTGTTGCATTAGGTGTATTAGGTTAGTTTAAATAGCTTTTTAGGATTCTTAGCTTATTTTGAGCTTATTTTTAAATCTGTCAAAAAGGCTCCCCTGGTGCAAAAGCCTGTTTTGACAGCTTCTTTAAGCTGTCATTTAGCTTACCATTTTCTTTCTAAAAAG